>LOJH01036549.1:0-11218 GCA_001685095.1 Ellobius talpinus | reverse complement strand
ATCCATCCATCCATCCATCCATCCATCCATCCATCCATCCATCCATCCAGTGTTACTCCAAATGAGGCAACAAGTAGAGGAATAAAAACTTTAAAATATCCAAAATGCAACGAGATGTTGTCAGAACTTGGTCTGCACGGTGTCAGTCTAAACTTCACTACTGCTGCTCTTCTGAATGGGACTCAAAGCAGCTACTCTAATCATGTTATATCTGCAGTAATTAAAAATCCCACCTTTATAACTTAAAAAGCGCATTTCTTGGTACTTGTCTTCTTTCTGTTCACATCAATCACCATAGTGTTGGGACTCATGAACCGTGGTGTCTGAGATGTCACCGTGTTCACATTCTTACCGCGTCGTTTGCATTCATAGTGCCTGTCCACAACTCTGAGTCCATTTTCACTTAGAGAAAGGGAAAAGTTGAGTGGAGGAAACAGTTGTTCTCAGGTAGTCATTAACTGTGAAACAAACAGTAGATGAGTTACCTGTTTCGTGAGTAGACATACTATCTGCCTATTAAGTTATAAACTTTGCTGGTAGGTAGACAGGAAGAGGATTAAATTTACATGCTTAAAAATTTCAGAATGAGGGCCTGGAGAGATGATGCAACAGTAAAGAATACTTTCTGCTCTTGCAGAGACCCAGGCTTCAGTTACCAGCACTCTCATGGTAGCTCACAACTACTTTTATTTCCTGTTCTTGGAAATGCTATGCCCCTTTTTGGCCTTCTTGGGCAACACACACACACACACACACACACACACACACACACACATACAGGCAAAACTCTCAAACAAAATAAAACTTAAAAAAACTTTTTAAAAATGAAAAACGTGTGATGAGAAAAATCTCTGCTCAGAAATGTGGTGTGAAGCTGAGGGAGTCAGATGCTCTCAGCCTTGGTGTGTCAAGATGGGAGCAACAGCACAGAGGCAATGGTACTGGAACACAGGAAACAGGGCAGTTTTCTGGGGGGAGGCAGTAATTGAATTAGGTTTTTGAAAAGCAGGAAAGAAGTTGAGAATAAGAGCGTGAGAGAAGCTGCGTGAGTGGGAAAGCATGGGAAGGTTGAAAGTAGTGCTGACGCACTGGGAAACAAGGAAGGCAGGCCCTTGGAGGCAGGGCTAGAGAAAGAGATGTGGCTGGGGCCATCCTCCTAGCTGGCCTCTAAGTTTACAGGTCTGGTAGTATAACAGGGTAGAAAGACAACAAATAGACAAGGAGCTGAGTGAGAAGTGGAGAGGTGACGTGACTGCAGAACTAAGGTGCAAAACAGTAGCTGGAGCTCAGCCACCAGACACCCCTTTAAAGATGACAGGTAAGCACAGGGACAAAGGAGAGGGACAGGCACAGAAGTGGCATGGTGCATTCCATGGATTGCCAGACCTTTAGCTGATATTGGACAACAGACTGGACATGAAGCAAAGAGGCAAGGAGGCCATAGCAAGGACTCCAGGGAGAGATGAGAGTGTTAGACTGGGCGTGGCCATGGGTTGGATCAAGACCTTGGAAACAGAATCACAGGCGCTCACTGAGAGTTTGAATGTGTGGTCAGGTCAATGAAGAGGGAGGGACAAAGCGCAGCTCCCTGTCCACCCCATCACTAAAGGATAGTGACATTTCTAGAGATGAGATACTTAACAAGAGGCTAAAAGTAGATTCTTCTAAGACTGTCAACATTCCATCACCTATAAATAATCAATAAATAAACATAGGTATGGATTCTGGTGCAATCAAACATCAACCCACTTAAACTCAACTTTTAATTCTAAAATCCTACCACTTTAAAACAATACATTACTTTTGCAACAAATGATTCTTACTTAAAATCTAGAAGTCGGTGCCCTAAAAAAAATATAACATTCCATGGTGGTTGGAGACCATTCTTTTTTCATGTTGCACTTTTGAATGTTTTCTTTATTTCAATCAAATTTTCTTGTTGATTCTTATGGTTCATAGCTAGACATCCCTTTTCATGTCAGCAATATATAGATGCTGTGGAACAATCCTTCTCTACACTGTGAATATGTATTACTCCCTTTGGTTAATAAAGAAGCTGACTGGCCAATAGGATAAGCTTAGACTGGAGAGCCAAACTGAGAATTCCGGGAGAAAGAAGGGTGGAGTCTGGGGAGTCACCAGCAGATACATGGAGAAGCAAGATTGGAATTCCATACTGAGAAAAGGTATCAACCTATGTGGCAAAGCATAGATAAGAAATGTGGGTTAATTTAAATGTAAGAGTTAACTAGAAATAAGCCTGAGCTATTGGCCAAACATTTGTAATTAATATAAGCCTTAGTGTGTTTATTTGGACAGAATTTTGCCAATACATATTCAGTCCTGGTGATGGTGAGGGATGGATTCAGCTTCATAACTAAATACTTCTAAAGCTGAAACTGACTTTAAACAATGGTTCTAATCATTTTTCCTACCAAGACTTTGAGCAGATTCATGATAAATAGCAAAGAAAACAGACTGACTGTGAGTTTTAATTTTGCCCTGAATTTTGCCAAAACGATGAATTGAGTAACCCTAAAGGCAGAAAAAAAGTTCAAACCACTTGAAGGGGGTAAATTCAGTCACCTGTCAGGATCATTAGTGATGGGCACCAGTCTTAGATAACTTCACATCACCATCTCATGCACAGATGCTTCAAGCCTCTAAGAAGCCATGTATAAATAGGGTTTTTTTTAATTTTAAGACAAAAGTTTTCGCAGCAAGAGAAAGTCAGTAATATTTCACTTGCCTGTTGCTGGTTCACTCTATAGAAGAACTTCCTTTTGAAAGATGTATTTTTAAGTGTCTTTCAAAGAAGTTTGGATGTGGGCTCCTTGTGGTGCCCAGGAAGTGAAATGAACCATAAATGAGACACATCAAAAGTAACTTACAAAGAACTTTTTTAATATTAAAGTGATGAATCAGAGTTCAAATTAACAAGTCAAGGAGTCTTCCTGTAATGAAAATCTTTTTCCAACATAACACTTCATTATAAAGGGAGTTTTTCTATAATAGAAGCAAGTGTAATTACATTTTTATATATAATTAGGACATTATTATCATTTCACTGTATCAAAGTTCATTATAAGACATCTCCAATACATTTTTCATAGAGCAAAAATAAAAAGAGAACAGGAGTCCTTCAATTAGATTCATATAAGGACATCCACAGAGACTGAGAGAAGCTGATCAAACAGCTCAGCACAGGAGGGACCAGGTGGAACCCGCGTTGCTTTTATGACACAGAAAGGCATTTTCTTTTGGATCTTGCATAATTTCTAATTATAATTTTCCCCACTTCCAGTAATCCACAAGAAACTAAAGTGTAGCATTTCCAATAGCAACACAACTTTCTCAGCCTCCACATCTCTTCATTGACTGACATGGAGTCATCTGTCCTTACCCTACCTGACATGAACGCTAAGGATGCATAGAGACTTTTACAAACAAAATTTTACAAATTTTACAAAGGCTGAGGTTTCCTTCTCTCAACTCACTGTGATTAGCGACAGTTAATTCCTGAGAACTCCGACACCGTGTCACTGTTTCAGAAGAGCAAGTAGCTTCTGAAAATAAATGCATGTGTTAAACTGAGGTCAGAGGACAAAATATTTCAGTGGCACAGGAAGAGTTGGCTATGCATCGGGGTTTGTAAACACGTGCGGAGAAATTTTGACTTGCAGGCATCAGCAATTCAAAGTGAATTGAAACAGTATGTATTTCTTCATGCTGCATTGCATTTGGTAAATAGTGCTTCTGGAGCAGGAACCTATGAAGAGAAGATGGTCCCCCACTGTTCCCTTTTAATACAGTAAGCAGATTTTTTTCAGTTTATGGAAGACCCCCTCACTGAGCATAGCCCCTTGACCTTGTTCGGTATGTCCAACATGGCTTTCATATGACCAGTCTTGCCCTGCCCACCTGCAGCATATGCCAGTATGTACTCAAGAAATATTTCTTTTTGGCCAAAGTCGTAAGAGCACTTCACATCAGAACCTGGGGCCATGGAAGGCCTCTGCTTTCAGAGTGAGTGAACAAGACTTACAAACTGTCTTTACTGGCCTTAGCTCTGCAGATACTGCCCTCTCTTGCTGTGTTTGGCATCTGTCTGCTATTCCCTTGTAATCCTAGGAAAGAATCTGTTATGTCACTATCGAAGACACTAAGTGACATCTTTACTTTTAGTTTTTTTGTATGAACATGAATTTTTGTTTAATTTGTTTTTTGGTTATCATCTCAAACTTCCTCCTTTTTATATAAAATAGCAGTTTGGTAAAATTAATATGTTGAAACAAATAAAGAACATGTGAGCTGTCTTTGGAATTCTTAATTCAGAAACTACTTCTCAGTATCAAGGTCATAGTGCCACACACAAATGGGCATTTAATATTACAAACCTTGAAACTGGATTTGCTGAGAAATAGGATTGAAGTCAAAAGAGAACTGACATAGGCAATTTAACCTGTCCCCCACTTAGGATTTCTACCCCTTCAATGAACATACTCATTTTTCTCTAATATTCTAAATGCATCAAAACACAGTGTCTAAAGGGTCTGTTAATTATGACAGAGATCCCCTCAAAGTAATGTTTTATCTCTCCAACTGCACTGCTTTCCAGAGCACAGGGTGACTTCAGTGCTTTCACGATGTGAATGCTGGCTCAACAGCAGCTTGCCTTCCTAGGCCCCTAAACCAAACCCTAAACCAAACTTAGTGGCTGGTAGCTGTTCACTGCCCCATGCTCCTCCGGGTAACCGGTGCTGTTTCTGGCAGTACTGTGCTAAGGAGGACATCTTTACCATATCAAAGACACTACCCAGGTGAGTCTGTCTTTTTGAACATTCATGAACTTCTGTCAACAAATACTAGCATTTTCCACGAGGAATAAACACTTCTAACTAGACCTTCTTTTTCTCTCTATTGCACTAAAGCACCCACTATTGCAGTAGTAAGATTGAAGGAGCGCTCTGGTAGCGATTTTTTAAGAAGGGAAGTCTTTTAAAACCTTTTCTCACTTCTTGCTTCCTGTGTTTAAAAATCTGAAGTTAGCATAATGATGAGCTGCATTTCCTCCCAGTTAACCTGAAGGAAAAAATCTTTCAAGTACATTGTCGAAACATACAAGTCCAAAGCCTCCAAAGTACCTCCTTTTCTTCTAGAAAAATAGGACACCCAGAGGCTGATTTGATGCTTTTAATTAAATCTTCCTGATGTGGTCAAAGTCTGTAATCACTCTCCTGTCTTTTAATAAAGAAATGGTGTGACAGAAGGGAGTCAATCCCTGGTGTGAGCGATCTCTGGTCAGCCACACGTGCATGCATACGTGTGTGTGTGTGCATACGTGTGTGTGTCTGTGTGTGTCTGTGTGTATCTGTGTGTGTCTCTGTGTGTGTGTCTGTATGTATGCCTGGCAGGTGAAATCCTAAGATGATTTCAAATGAAACCACCTTGTCTGTGGGCTCAGCATGAGCTCCTGTAGCTGGTTGTAACTGGTTTTACATGTTCTGATTTTTCAGAATTCGCATGCTATTTTTACATTCACATACATTTTTGGTACATGCTTCTTTTTGCTACAGGCTCTTTGAGAGAAGAAAGTCTATTCCTTTCAAGTAGAGCCGTGAGAAAAAGGGCTTTGTCTATTCAGAGTGTCAGACACGATTCAATGGCCTGTTTTCTAGCTCTCGGTCACTATTACGCCATGTGTTTCTGGTTGCTTATTTCAGGTGGATGGTAGGACTCTCTTCAAGTAACTGAGGACTTCCCTCTAAGAACATAGGAATGCTGGTGGGAAGCCTAAGCCTGGCGGCTCACAGGTAATGTCTGTGGCAAGTCCCCAGTCAAGTCCACAGGGTTCCCATTACTTCCTGGGCTAACAGAAGGGTTGTCTTTCCAAGAGAAGAGAGAGCTTATCTCCCTTTCCACTTTGAGTTAGAATAGAGATTCTGGAGGGAGGAGGTGACATACAAGCAGAGTCCCACACCTCCCTGTCCTGGTCTTCCTTTTACCAGCCTATGCTGTCTATTAGCCCTGCCATTTTTGACTTCCTTCTGTTTTTAAGTGAAGGTCATCTGTAAAAAGAACAGCTTCAAAATAAAGAGGGAGAGGTGGCAGGTACGTTGAACACGTCTGTGACCAAAGCTGCCTGTTTTCACATTCAGCCACATTGAATACATCTGTGGCCAAAACTGCCTGTTTTCACATTCAACCAAATTACCTTGTACTCATGAGCTCTGCTTTTCTTAGGCTTCAGCTCCTTGAGATTAAGATTGATCATTACCCTTAATCTTACCATGGTGCAGTCTAATTGTATTTCATCACTGGGGTGGCTATTGGGGGGATATTAAGGTGAGACTAAAAGGTAGGCTTGTACAGCGCTGAATGGATGGCTGTTTCTCCATGCAGTGTGCTGTTTTCTTGCCCAAGAAAATAGAAATTTAATGAATGATACGCCGAAGTATCTAAACCCATATCTTTCATGAACGCTTCTAGTTCTAGAGGAAGAGGAATGTATAAAAGCCTGGGGTGGTTTTTACTAGCCGCTTTCATTTGTGGTTTCTTGCTTGCTGACATTTAAATCTTGATATATTTCAAGTGATCTTCTAGCCTTTTGTATTTCTCCTCTAGAAATTAGGCCGACAATGGTGAACTGTCAAGAGACATTTTTTATTTAAATCTCTAACTACAGAAAACCCTTCAAGTTCGTTTCCTTGCACAGACACTGTTCTTAGAAAGCTCGGTCCTTGGTGCTCTGTACCTGGCTGTATATTCTTTGTGTCATCTAGGGTCCATCCTTTCTGGAACTCAGGTTGGTGCTTAAGTAGTGACCACAATGCTGATAGCAGCTTCCATGGACTCCCAGCCATGCATTAAAGCCCATAAGCAAGGCACAAGCATGAGGTTGATGCTGTCGTTATTTCAAAAGCACTTTCATGTAGGTTATCCTCATTCTCTTTCAAGGAAGTGGCTTTGCCCAGGGGACTTACTCAGGAGTTGAGAAGTAAATCGACTTCTGTTGTAAAGTTCTATTGAGAAGGAAAACGACACTGTAAGCAACAGGGCATCTAGTGGCCAGACCCCCTTCCATGTGGGATTTCAAAAACTGCCTTCAAAGCTATGAGGTCACACTTCCAGGGCAGCTTAGACAGCTGTCATGGCCAGCTCATCCCTTGTCTTGCCTGACCCCTTCTGCCCTCATTTCATTCATAAGTAATGTCTGGAGTTTCATGACTGGACGCTGCCCCTCTCTGATCATGTAATTACTAGGGTCCAACAGAGAGCCAGTTGGCCAGATGAGTATGGCAAACACTCTCTCCCAGACACCCTTAGTGCTTGACAGATGGTCATGTCAACTATGTTTAAAGATATGGTGTGTGGTTCCCTTTGAGGGCCCTGTGATGCTGAACCAGCCAAGTGGAGTGTACAAGAGAAGATCCAAACAGCAGAGATGATAGGAAGCCTCTGCACTGGACTATATTTGGAAGGTTGTGATAAGAGGATGCTGGACAGACAGAGGGTGAGTAGGTCTGCGTTGTCTCCAGAAGACCGGGCTCAACAGTAGTAGTTTGCTCTGGTCCCTTTGCCCTGAACCTAGGGCTCCATTCTCCTTCCCAGCTCTCATGTCTTAAAGAAAGGCCCCTCAAACTGGTCACACCTCTTAGATTTCAATCACCAGGTCTTCAGCAGGCCATCCTTCTACAGGACATGGCTGTCCTGGCCAGCTGCCCTGTCCCTGGCGGCCATGTTTACCCATTCACTCTTTAATGTCTCAGCAGCCAAGTAATGCTTCTCAGCTCCTCCTGCCTCAAGAGCCCACCACCTCCAAAATACACAGGGCCTGCACAGTCACTTCTTGAAGCCAGTCTGTCTGACCACAGATTCATGCTCTGTGTATGGTTTCAGAGACACAGATGTCATCATACAAGCTACTTACTACCTTAGAGCAAGTCTTATCTCTGCAGAGTAATGGCCACTGATCTTAAAATACAACAAGAGAGTAAATTTCCCTTTGTTTGCAATAAATTGCTGCCTCACCTCTTTTAAGCCACGATAGACTTAACCACTAGCCATTTCATTAAACAAAGACAATGGCTTTCTTCTGACTGGCTGGTTTTGTTAATACTGTTGTTCACTCTTCCAGTCTGACATTGTGAAGAGTATTTTGCCAGTGCTCCATTTAGGTGATAACAGAGGGAAGCAGTGCCGAGGACTTTGTTGGTGACTGTCCTCATGAAGGGCAAAGGACATGGGGAAGGAAGAATGACCTTTCTCTCATGGAGTGTGCTGAACTCATAGAAATTGAGCTACTTTTACTCAGGAAGAAGCCCCGGTCCCTCAACAGGGTTCCTCAGACCTGTCCTCAAGAGTTGAGGTCAAGGAAGGAGGTGGCCATTGACAGGGACCCAACCAAGGTACCTTCCTCTTAGTAGAAGTCACTTCGGTATCTCTTTTCTTCAGCCAACTCTGTCATCCCAGTCTGGAGAATCATGTATGTCTTAAGTGGTCTCCTGGTACCATTACCCAGCATTCCTTCCAGATTGCTGTCATGGCTGTTAGAACTGTACCAAAGCGATATATGGGCCACTCTTTCCCTTTGTATAGGTTTTCAGTTGGCTTTTGATGCCTGTAGGGAAATTCTTGAACCTCAGCTTGGCGTCTGAGGCTTCGTAACATCCACTCCAAAGCCATTCCTTAACCTTCCACCCCTGCCTCATCCTGAGGTTGGGCTGCCCTGACATTCTCACTGTTTTCAGTACTGCTGTTTGCCCGGGGCCTGAGGCTTACCCACCATATCCATCCAGCTGGTGAGCTTCTCCTCAGCACTCAAGCACTTACCACATGCGACCAGGTGGGAGGAACCCTTTCCTCCTTACAGATCCTCAGAACCTTTGGCTCCTTCTCTAGACATGATATTGCTGGTTTTCTACATCCGGATGCCCCACCCGACTGGGCCGCAGTTCTAGAGAGCAGGGTTGTATCTCATTCTCCTCCCATCAGGGACTGAGCAAAGTCCCTGGAATAATATGGCTTCTTGGATGAACAGATACATGAAAGGGAAATTGGCTGCTGCAGGGGCCTTGTTCCATCAGTGTCCTCCTTTCTTTAGTCATTGTTTAAATGCGCTTGATAATGAAGTCATCTCTTGGATGACTCGAGAGTACGCAGACTCCTCTGGCACATACCACATTCGGTATTTTGAAGAAGCGTCTGTGGGTGCTTTGATTGTAGTGCCAAGGAATACGGCATAGCATATAAGCAGGTCGCTTCTTAAGCCCAGAGCCTTTGTCCTGCTGTGTCTGTTCCCCCATTATTAGCAGTGGGTGAGACCTCTGCACAAAGTGCCCGTAGCCTTTATGCCTCCCATTATTGTTTCCCTGGGCTTGGAAGAAGTGCAGCCACACCATAAGATTGTTTCCCTGTGATGCCAAGATGTTTCAGAACAATGTTGTGATGCTTGGTCACACCTACTACCACTGAGATAAGCCCAGAAGTTAAATTATGAAGCAAACACGAAGCTTTGAAGAAATTTTTATTTAATCTGTATTCCCCTGTTTCATCTGCACATCCATCCAGCACAATCTGCATCGTTATTAGCCACATCAACTTGCCTAAAAAGAAAGTAAAAAGTACGACATCTGTGTTATAGCATTAATATATTCAAAGGTTTTTACTTTCATCTTGCAGGCATTAGCAGTGTGTAAATGTGGTGTAAGCCCAACTTCCAACAGAAGCAAGTTAGCAGAAGGAAAATGTACTCAGGAGCATAAAGAAGAGCTTGCCAAAGAAATAAAAAGAAAACAAGAAGAAAGAACGTAGGAAAGGTATGTTTAGGTGGAAAAGACAGCCAGGTTGGGAATTATGCAAAAAAGCAGAGATTTCTCCATAAGTAGAGTATTTTGCCTATTGCTGCTCCACAGCCTTTTTTTTCTAATTGCTAGCACAATTTCTAAGGCACCGAGGCAGCCCCTAGCAGTGTGCGGAAGGTGTGTTTGTGCTGCTATGCCCTCTGGCTTGGCTGCCAGCCGATTCCCTTAGATCAGAGCCAGAAGGCAGACTGTTTGCGAATACCGATCACCTCACCCAGACCTGATCCTTTGAGTTCCTTTTGGCATCCATTCCTTCTGCCAGTTTCCTCCTCTGTTCCTCTCTTTTCTTCTGAAGTTGACAACAAAGACATCCTCAGGGCCCTCCTTGATGTAAGACCACTCTTGATGTTATTACAGCGTGGGTTTTTTTGTACCCTAAAGTTGTGCTACTTTTGTATTCAGCTAGCACAATATTTGCACACCAGAAGATAAAGAAAATGTGAATACGTTATACAGAGCAATAGGGTCTTTTTAATTTGTGCCCATCCCTATTTTTTAATGTGAACCTTCTCTTCCCTGCCACTCATCTACATACATGATCAAGAACCTGAAGGTGTCCCTTTATACACTGTTACTTCTATACCATAAATTGGCCTGACCTGCCACTTTTAATTTTAAAAACTATGGCTGTATGGGGTATAGATGAATATGGAATTTCTATGAAGCACAAAACTTTTGAACGGTTCCTGTCCTCTGTGATAGTGAGCTTTAAAAGGAAATCTCCAAAGAGCTAATTAGTAGACAAGTAGAGCTCAGCTGAGCAAAGCTGCAGAGAGAGCACATAACTTAAAGGACCTGGCCATAGCTGACAAGAATCAAAGCCCTGACAGAAAGCTGGCAGTAACCTTGGTCTGCTAACTGACAGGGGCAATGAAAACAAAACCAAACCCGGCCGTCTGCACCGGGCAGAGAGCGACAACTGTAGCAGGCTCTCTGAAGGGCACACTTTCCCACCCTGAGGAAGTGGTAATCTTCCAGCTGACAAAACCAAAGGCTTTGACTGACCACCATGACAGAAAGACATGGGCTGGCTTCGAGCTACACTCGTGGAGCAGAAGAGGAGGCCCCAGAGCTCTAAAAGTAACTCAGAAACTTCTAGGCTGTGTGGAAAATGTCTTTCTGGGTGATAGTCCATAGCGAGCAAGGATGCGTCTGCAGGCCTAGGCAGAAGAGCCTGGGAAAGATGGCTGCTGAGAGCGAGTTCCTTGTCTACTGGGACATAAAGTGTGCAGCAGTCAACAAAATATAGTGGAAAGAAAAACGTGGGCATGCAAATTAAAAAGGAAGTAGAGACTCAAAAAAGAAAGAAATGAAGAAAGAAAGGAAAGAAGGAAGGAAGGAAGGAAGGAAGGAAG
>LOJH01036547.1:0-15492 GCA_001685095.1 Ellobius talpinus | reverse complement strand
GCACCCACTCACTGGTCTGAAAGGTTGTCCTCAGCACAGGGACAGGACTCTTGGTGGTCGAAGGACCCACACTCACCCCTCTGATTGGGTAGCCTCAGTGCAGGAGCAGGAACTGTTCCTGGGCCAGGGACCTTGCAGGCAATAGGGCAGGCTTGGGGGGGCAGGGATGTGTGGAATAAAGAAGCCCCTGCAGCAGGAGCTGAAGGGGCCCAGGGCTCCTTTCCAGGATGTTCCGCCCCGCCCCGGGATGGCACCCACTCATGGGTCTGAAAGGTTGTCCTCAGCACAGGGACAGGACTCTTGTGATGGAGGAGGGTCATCTCACTACACTCTTGGAGGTCGAAGGACCTACAGGGGATATTTTGATGTATCTGTATACTGCATTATGCTTCAACCAGTTTAAACATTATCTCCTCAAACTTTATCATGTCTTATAAAGAAAACGTTCAAAATAGTCAGGCCTTTCCAAATAGCTTATTATTGTTATCTACAGTCACCTTGCTCTAGTAGCACACCAGAATTTCTCTCCCTGTCAAATACCACTTAGTGCACACTGGTCAGCATCTCTCCATCTTTATCCCTTCCCTCTGTTTCCTCTGACAGCCATCATTCTATTCCCCAAATCCATGAGACTGATTTTTTAAAAAAAATGACCCACCCCATGAGTGATATCATGGGGTACTTGTCCTTCTAGGTCTAGTTGGTTTCACTTAACATTGTGGTTGATAGTCCCGTTCATGTTAAAAATGATAGGATTTCATTATTTTTATGACTTAATGGTATTCCACTCTGTACATAGGCATATACATCTATCACATTTCTGATCTTTTATCTTTTATTTTTGAGATTATCATACAGTTATATCATTCTCCCCTTCTCTTTCATCCCTTTAAACCTCTTGAATTCCTTCATGAAGTTTATGATTTTTTAAGCTCTGTGTCATAAGATTCATCTTGACAATTATCACTGACAAACATTTCTACAGTACTGATAACTTTTGGAAAGAAGATAGTGTCTTGATCTTCCACGGTGTTTGTATATCTGCAATGAAATCTGGACTTGTGGATCTTCTTTTCTTAGTACTAAATCTGATATGGACAGCACAGTTTCTGGCAGAAGAGAGGATGTGGTGGCAGGTGGACCAAGAGGTGGAACTAGCTTGGGTAGAATGAAATCAGGTAGACAGGTATGCAAGATATGCTTCTTGATCTAAGTCTTGAGTGGTGAGGCAGAACCGGCTCTGTGAAAAGGTTGGATGTACCATGAGAGGCCTGTGTACTGGGGTTGAGATAATGAAGTCCTGGAAGAAGCCTAGAAATTGCTGTGGCACAGATAGGGATGGCCAGATGAAGCAGGAGAACTGGATATGGGACTCAGTACAGATCTGATGGTTTTGGAGAGAGGTTGCGCATGGGGATAGCCAGGGAGACTCATGAGGCTTGAGCCCAGGGAAAGACAGAAGATCTGGCTGGATTTGGTGCAGAAGGAGCATGCAGTGGGTAGCAGTTCTATATCTTCACTCTCCATTCATCAGGGACTAGACATTTGTGTAGCTCCCATTTCTTGGCAGCTGTGAATATTGCTGCAGTGATCATAGGCATGCCGATGTTTGTTCAGTACTCTCTTTCCTCTCCTTTGGCTTCTTACCCGCAGTGTTATTGGCGAGCTCACACAGTGCATCTATTTTTTACTTTCTCGGGAACTGTACTTGAGTCTTGAATCCCAGGCTAGTGACGTGGTATAACACTCTCTCGTGTTGGTTAAGGGCAGCTCCCACTCAACCATTTTTGGAGGGGAGATAACCAATTCTCAACAGCACACCCCAGGGCTGAGCTACAAGTCTCTGTAGGTTAGGTACCTAGTTGTTTGGTTTAAAATAAATTTTCCCTGAGAACTTTCTACATAAGCACTTCATCTACATCACCCCACCCCTCCCTTTCTCCCTAACGCTTCCCATGTCCCTCTTCCCAGTTTTATGGTTTTTCAACTTATATGGTAGCATCAGAATGGACCTTAGACCGGAGTCAGCTACGGATCTGTTCCAGTGGTGCTCTGACCGGTGACTCTGCTCCTTTTGCTTTCTCATTCCAAGATCTAAGTTTAATGGGTGTAGTAAGTAGCAAGGCAGTAATCACTCTGTTCTCGTTCACAACGAGGTGAAGAACATCAGAGCTCATGTCAAAGACCTTCCACTCAGAATTCACTCACTGTCCAAGCAAGTCTCAGTCAAACCCAAAGGTCATGGACTGAGAAGTATTTAAGGAAATACACTGCTATCTTCTATCTTGACACAACTTACATTTTTCTTTTATAACCAAATGGTGTGCACTCCAGCCTCTAGTGAGAAACTCTAAATACCTATTCATTTTTGCTATTAAATCTAAAACCTGAAGTTTCATGACATTCCTTTCACTGGGCACAAATTTAGAGGTTATAAAAAATCCTACAGATGTATAATCATATGATAGTGGGCAATAACTGTGACAAACTGTCCCATTACGAAAGCAATAAGAAATGTTACTTAAGCCTTTCTTTTTACCAACCCATTGTTTTCTACAGTACTGAGTTATTCTGTCTGGAAGATCATTTCCATACCTTCCTAGGTCACATCAGGAAAAGTTACCCATAAAATGCATCTTTATTTTCTTTTTCTTTTTCTTTTTTTTTTGGCTTTTTAAAGACAGGGTTTCTCTATAGCTTTAGAGCCTGTCCTGGAGGTAGCTCTTGTAGAACAGGCTGGCCTCAAGCTCACGGAAATCCGCCTGCCTCTGCCTCCCAAGTGCTGGGATTAAAGGCGTGCACCACCACTGCCTGGCTAAGATGCATCTTATGTGGCCAGAGTTTGCAAATCTTGTTCCCTCTTTATGCAGAGATGTTGGCCCAAAGCTGTCAAAACCTTAGTAATTATAGTCTCCTTTCAACCAGGCTATTGGAACTTTTGGCATTACGACTACAAAAATATGTTTATTTTAGAAGTGATTTAATTTCACTCAGAAGCATGTGCAAATAGCTACATTCTTGCTCTTCAGCGATGTGCCTCTCTCTCAAAGCTTCTTTATAATGCCAATTACCAGGATTGGAGAAGACTGAGGACATCTTTCTGTGGAGCTGCTTTGTCCATGTTACCTGCTTATCCAGAGACGAACTAAAACATTCAAAGGCTGTTACAAAGGATATCGATGTACAATGTACAGAGTACATTGCATTGGTGGTATACTTAAAGCTGAGCATCTTTGTCAAAGCAAACAGCTTTTATTTCTTTTTAATAATCGGAAGCAATTCTTTTCCCATCTCGCTAATCTTTAAGACTTCTGGTAACTCTAATGTTTGTTTTCCCTGCTCACACCATAGTCCCGTGCTCTTTTGATAATTCAGAGGATGAGGAATGACCAAGTAGCACCAGCAGCTCTCTATTTGGAAAACGCTTCTAAAGCCATCCTTCCATAAGTAGATAGACTATCTCCCTTCCAAGGTGCTGCAGGTGTCAGCTTGGTAAACATGGTGCCACTCTATGCCACAGATCACCATTTTCCCAGCTGCCAGCAATAATATACAGCTTGCATTGTCCTCAGTGTCAGGACTCATGTTTTCAACTGTTTGTTATAGGACTGTCTCACTTTGAGATACCGATTATCTTTGCTGTAGTAACAAGTGAGCTCAAAAGCTTAGCTATGGCTTTTTGTTTCTGTAGCAGAGCCTTGGCGCATCTACAGTGCAGCTAGAGCAGAGGTTCTCAACCTGTGGGTCACGACCCCTTTGGGGATTGAACAACCCCTTTCGCAGGAGTCACCTGAGACCATCAGAAAACACAGATATTTATATTATGATTCATAAAAGTAGCGAAATTGAAGTTATGAAGTAGCAATGAAAATAATTTTATGATTGGGGTCACCACAACATGAAGAACTCTATTAAAGGGTCAGAGCATCAGAAAGACTGAGAACACTGTGCTACGGGGCGAGCTGAGCTCTGCACTGCTATCTTCCCATCTTATGGTGGAGGCTGAACATCCAGTTCTTGCATTTGTAAGTCACCTCTCTTAAGATTCAGCCCTAGTAAAGGGAGAGATCTGGTGCCTTGTCCCTTTGGCTCACATCCAAACCAAGTTCCAACATTTAGGATAAAGCTATCAGGCAGAGAACTACAGTAAATCTTATAAAGAAGGGTCACATCGATGGTCACAAATAGCAAAATGTCGTTAACTACCACTGCCCAACTTAACAACCTGAAAAAGAACAACACACTACTCTCTTTAAAGGGGAAGGAAAAAATACTTGAAACAGAAGAAATAACCAGTGGGAAGCAAGCATATCAAAGATGTTAACTCAACTAAATCATTTTAAAAAGAATCAATAAAGGTGAGAAATACTTGGCATGCTTGAAAACGTTAAAGGAAAGAGTTGTTAAAATATGTTCAGAAGAAAAAAAGTTTCTAACCAGAGATGTGGCCACTATTAGAAGGAAATCATTAATAATTTACCTTAATGGGAAATATTAGATAATATAGAGGAATCTGTAGAACTATTGAGAAAAATGGGAACACTTGAATATTGCCTTAAAGAAAATGAAAATTACTATTAAAATTATTATAAAAACATAAGATTCAGGAAGTTAAATGAGGAGACCCAGACCATCCCATAGGTAAATGTTAAAAAGTTTAAAGATAAATACTTTTATTAAGAGAGAAATATTGTAAAGAATAGGAAAAAAATGAAAGTAACTGTCATATAAGTAATCAAGGAAACTAAGTTAACTTTGGGTAGCATCACCTGACATGCAAAGGAAGAGAAAGAAAGCCGGAAGCTGGATAGAAATCCTCTTCCTGAACAGGAAGACAGAGATTCTATATAGAAAATGAACAAACCATATCATGAACATATAAACATATAAAAAGGCTGATACAGCATTTACAGGTTGGACCCATTCTAGTAATACATGCTATGCTTAATGTTAGAACAATCCTCAGTGGTTTTTGAAAGAACGGGTTAAGTGAGAAAGGTCCGATGATTATCTCAATGGGTGTATAAATGCTTTGGAGGTGGAATAGTGGTTTAGTTCCCAGCACCCACATGGTGGCTCACAACTGTCTGCAAACTCCAGTTCAAGGGCATCTGACACCCTCTTCTGGCTTCTGAAAGTATCAGGAATGCCATGCCAAACAGATATACATGCAGGCAAAACACAGATGCCTGTAAGATAAACTAAATAATCTAAAAATTAATTCAATACTGATGATTGATTTAAGAAACACCTAAAATATCATCGAAAAGAGAACTCTTTAAGTGTTAAGTATGACCTACCTAGGCAAAATAATCAGAAAATATTTTGTAGCATATTATATTCGCTTCCTTTATTAATACAAATAAGACTGTTAGCATAGCTGCTAACCAGTATTCAGTTCTGTCAAGAACAGTAATGAAAGCAAAGGAGACAAAACAGGTAATTATGACAAGGAAATAAAAATTATTACTTGCAGCAAAAAAATCAATAAATTTGCCATATAAAATATGCAATTAGTTTTTGAAGCATAGGTAACAAGGAAGAGTAGCAATAATAATAACATGCTACTTATCCCCCAGGAGATATTAAGTTCCTAGAAAAAAAGTGTAATATACTCTATCAGCATGCAACAAACACATAACGTTTTATTGAAAGGCACAAATAAGTCTTCACATGGATGACTTTCCCACTATAAATCCAACTCCTCCATATAAACATAAATATTGAAATCCCAAAACATATTATTTTGAAAATTGGCAAGTTCTGGTTCTACTTATTTATGTCTTTTTTTTTTTCACTGCTGGGATGGAACACAGAGACTCCTGAATGCTAACAATCATTCTAGCATTTGCTTAAACCTCAACCCATCAGAAGTCCGTGCAGGATAGATGCAGAAGGACAGAGTATCAGGTTGCAGTCTCCAAAGCAGGCCTGAGTACTGAGTTGGAAAAAAGTCACCAAGTCACCACTGAAAACCTCCAGAAACCTAAGAGGTGAGGCAGATTAAAGAGGATACGTGGAGGGGAGGGGAGTGCATGTGTGTGTGCGTGAATGCATGGGTGTGTGTATGTGCATGTGTGCATGCGCACGTGTGTGTGTGTTTTGTATGCTATGCATGTATTTGCTTATGCAGGCACATGTCTATTTGCACCCATGTGAAGGCCAGAATAGAACATCAGGCATCTTGAGCTATTGCTTTCAGCATCCTTCTATGAAGGTCTCTCACTGAACCCGAAATGTGTCCTTTTGATTAGGCTGGCTGGCCAGCAAGCTCCCAGGATCCTCTTGACTCTGCTTCCCCCAAGAGTTGGGGTTCTAAACAGCATGTACAGCCATGGATTGTCATGTGGGTCCTAAGAGACTCAAACCCATTTCATTATCATACTTGCTCCGTAAAAACCTTTGCCCACTGAATCATCTCCTCAGTCAGAGGATGTCTTAATTCTTTTGTGTCTTTAAGTCTCCCATCCAAGTACTAACCAAGTCCGACCCTGCTTAGCTTCCAAGATCAGATGAAATTGGGCAGGTTCAGGGTGGTATGGCCATAGATTTATCTTTAAGTCTTAATAAAGAATATTAGTACTTCTGTTGTTTAGTCTATTGAAGTACAGAGCGATCTTATAGTAAATGGTTGCAGTATTTTACTGGCTTGCTGGTGCAGGGGAACCAAGAAAGGTTTATCCATGAGATAATCAGTGTGGGATTGAAGTTTGAGTCCACAAAGGTGATCAGAAATGGTGCTACGTTTTCTATATGGCACAGCATTTTAAATAATAATATGTGGGTATAGCCAAATGGATGATTCTTATATATGAATTAAAGTAGCTACTAATGCATTGAGAAGTTTCATTTAAAAAAAAAACAAGTGCTTCTACCTTAATAAATTAAAACACCACACGAGTAAGATTTAGCCATGAGTTCTAGGCTTGCAAAGAATGACACAGTGTAACTTCAGGGGTTTGGGTCAGGTACTGCAGGGAGAGCCCTATTATTGGGCTCCAGCTTTGAATGGGCCTTGGGTTTCCCTTTTAGGAAGCTTGTATTAGTGGACAAAGGGCTTCATCTCTGCTGACAGGAAAGCTAAGAATAAGTGTGCTTTATGAGTCATGCAAACACATTCCAAAAGGGCTTTCTTCTGTTCAACATCTGCAGCAGCCTTTCCTGTCCTTTCCCGCTACCTCAGCCCAGGTAGAGCTGGCAGGCCGGGGAGAATGGACAGTGGTTATTTTTACCCCCCATTGAATTTCAATAAAGGAAGACAAAATAATCCTCAAGAACAAATGATACTCAGTTCTCTGTCTTCAGAGACAAAGTGTGGCCAAGAGTGAACCTTGGAGACAGGAACTAAACAGAGGAGGGATCTGCTTTCAGCTTGTACTTCACGCCAGTTCACCAATGTGGAAAATTCTGCCACTCTGGTCAAGTCCTTATTTTTCTGACTTTAGTGGACACAATCATTTCTGACTTGGGTAGTATCCAGCCTTACCTGGGAACCTGTCTAATTTTGTCTTTTCATGAACTCATCTGCTTTCTTGAATTGCAGAAAGCTGGCACTTGGGGCTCTGTATGTGACATGATGATATTGTGGCCATACGTCTAAAAAATCAGGAGACATTTTTAAAATAACATTTTTTAATAATAAAAAATTGATGAGTAAAAAAGTATCCCTTGATTTTTCAGGACTCAGAGAAGTAGGTGCAGAATATTTCTGAGTAGGGTCAGAACAACAATGTGGTGTGTGTGTGTGTGTGTGTGGGGTGTGTGTGTGTGTGTGTGTGTGTGTGGCTTTTGGCTGAGGAATTAATTCCCTTACCCATCAGC
Source organism: Ellobius talpinus (assembly GCA_001685095.1). NCBI lineage: Eukaryota > Metazoa > Chordata > Mammalia > Rodentia > Cricetidae > Ellobius > Ellobius talpinus. Next base: position 7,671 of record LOJH01036547.1, on the reverse strand, counting down.
AGTGGTAGGGCTTGCAGGCCGGTTTGGCCTTGATGAAGTGTTGAGGATTCTTCGCTAAACACAGCCATGATGGAGTAGTGAAGAGATGTCGGGTTCTACACTTCTCAGAAGCCATTTTCTTTGCTCATTTTTTACTTTCCACTCAGCAGGTAGATCGGATACACTACTGTAAGGCTACATAGTTTAAAAAGAAGACTGTGCTTAAATCTTGGAAATAAAGAGAAAGAATGTATGCATTTGAATTATAAATCAAACCAATATATATGTATTTAAAGGCACTGGCTTCTAGCTTTCTTTCACACATTCTTGAGACAATAGAGATTCTCACAGCAGAGTTTTCTCCGTGACATTGCAGCAGTGTGGTGCACTGTGCTCACTGAGGAAAGGCTTAACAATATTTATTGCTAGGATGAATGCCTTTCTAAGAAGAGGGAAAATATATTAGTGTGTTTACTAGCAGAATGCCTGTGTCTTCATGGCTTGACCTCAGAGAGAAACAAAAACAACCCATTCTGGCCAGGATATGCTCCTTCTTATACCAGCTTAGCAGATCAGCAAATGTCCAGCATCCAATACAGCCAATAAGTCATAACAGCTGCCTAATGAATACTCAAATTAAATGTCCCCCCCACACTCTATGTCCCAGCATGGTAGAGCTAATGGAGGGCAAATTTTACAAAACCAGTTAAAACAGTGCCAGCTTTCATAAACGAAAGGAGGGGCCATGGCCAGCTCGGGCTCTGAGGACCTGCAGCTGCAGAAGGCAATTTGAAGAGGTAACAACATTCTCACTCCACGGAGCTGGCTGATTGTGCTGCAGCAGGTCCCTTCTTTAATGAGAGACCTCTCAGACCCCGCGACGGTGCCAACAGAAGTGCCTTCCATGGCGGTTCTGCTGGTTGCCATGATTTCAGAACTGGCTCCGGTTTCTCTTTGTTACATTCATGTGCTGCAAGGCAGCAGAAGAAACAGAAATATGCCTGCAGGGCTTTTGATGGCGTACAGTTTTTTCCCTTTCTCAGAGTTTATTTCTGTTGCCATCTGTATCAAAATAACATTTTTAACACAGTTTGAATGCCCACTCCTCACAGACACAAAGCATGTTGGTTGCTTATCATCCATCCCCCCCAAGCTCCCTCTAGCTAGCCCCTTCATTTCCATCTAAATACATGGTTTCTTGTAATCTTTTTTGTTAGTCATTCATGTGTCTACTCTCTAATTCATTCTTATGTCCATTGGACGGTATGGGAAACACATTTTACACTCACAGGATTATTTAAAGTTTTTAGGTTTAGACTTTAGCTAGACCTATCTTATAGGTGTCTCACAATTTCCACAGCTCTGAACTTTGGAAGTTGCTTGGAAGAAAATGTCACATTGTCTTTGTAGCTCTAATTTCCCCCCATAAACTGGGGAAAAGGTGGTCTTTGGAGAAATGAGCAGCCCTGAAAGATTTACCAATATGTCACAAAGGCGTGATCGAGAAACCAGGAACATGAGATTCTCCACTGTCGTGGAAGGTATTATCTTATTTAAAAATTATTACCACTGTCATCTGGTGTGTTCAGTTGAGTACTGCATTAAACAAGCTGCCGTTGCCTTCTATAGCAGCTGGGAGACATGGCATTCCAAATGCAAGACCAGCAACCCTTCCCAAGGAACAGCAACAATAACAGAAGTCTGAGTTCCAGGTGGGTTGTGGATTTATGAAGGGATGCCTTTTCCAGATCTAGGCATCGCCATTTCAGAATAGCATCTCCATCCCACTGTACCTAAAAGGTGAAGGAGATTATGAGCTGTGGGTGCAAAGTGTATCTGTCTATCAACATGAATGGAGTGGTGTCACCTACATGTAATAGTTACCTATGGAGTGTCTACTGAACTCTCCTACGGCCCAGGAATAAGATATCTAAAATGCAGGTTTAACTCAAAGGTTGACCACAAACATGTGCTGAGCATGTATGAGGCCCATGTCTGATGCACAACACAACATAAGCAAGTAAATAAACAAACAAATAAATAAGAGTTCCCCCACCAAGTAGTTGTGCTAAAATATGACACAAAAATACAAATCACTTTCAATCAAAGATAAATTCATTGACGAATGACTGAAGGGTACACGGATATGGCTCGTGTCAGTCATGGCTGGATTTGGAGGGCAGACCATGTTAAATACAGTAGTTTAGCTGTGCTTCTCTCTGTGGGCAGAGTTCCTCCCCAGACTGACAAGGCAGCAACATGGGTCAAGGAACTTTTTCAATGGGGTTCGGTGGAAGACACCTTTAATATTGACACTCAAGAGCTGAGGCAGAAAGATTTTGAATTTCAGGCAAGCTTGGCCTACCAAGCAAGATTCCAAAATGCTTCCTCCCAGGCCACATATTCTTAAGTAGAAGATTGATACCTTCTCTTGCAAAGTTTCTGGAATTCCTTCAAATGGTTAAAGATGTCATAAACCTCTTAAGTGACCTAAACAAGGAGACAAGGAAGTGGTATCATAGAGGTGAAAGATGCCGGGTCACATGACCTTAGAAGATGGTTCAGAGCTTGGGTGTGAGTCATGTGTCACGTGCTTGGAGAGAAGATTAAGACTCACTATGCAACTGATCAGACCCCAACCACATTTGACTTCCCAAATCAGGCTTAGGGCCTACCACCCCAGAATGGGCAGAGTAAGGAAAGTCATTGTGCTTATTGGAAGGGAGAAGAACAAGTTAAAAATGTCTATTTGTGGTATTATTTTGTGCAGCAACAAAAGAATATTTGATTTCATCACCAGCACCACACACAAAAAAGGATCATATTAAAAGAATGTTAAAACTATAATAAAGAAAACCATCTGAATAATTGCTATGCACTGGACATGGCAAATGTCACAATATGGCATAGTACAAAGTACTTTCTCATTTAACTGCCTTAATTTCTTTCATCACCATATGATCTGATTCCCATTTGCATTTAAGAAGTCAAACTTTCAAAAAAATGAAGTAGACTGTCTGAATCCACACAAGAAAGAAGCAGAAGCAGAATTGAGCATCCTACAGCAGCTGATTTGGGAGACTTCGTCCTCAAGGTCTTGGCTGCAACCCTGCTTTCGACAACAACAGTCACAACAGCTAGTACTTACTTATTGTGCAAAGGACCGATTATGGGCTAAGTGCTAAATTCACTCAGAGTGGAAGCAGTTTATCTTCTAAGCAAGGTTTTGTACCGATAAAGAATGGGCACAAAGCATGAGCCTCCCCTCCACGTGAAGAGACAGAAAGGCTAACACAGCGCTTTGAATAGCAGCCCAGGCCTTGCGAGGTTCAGGGAGCGGGTTGTCAGCAGGAGGATACAGGAGTGTTTGGAGACTGAGAAAGGCCAAGATAGGCAGCACTTGATAATACGAAAGAAAACAGGGAGTTGTTTGTGCAGCCAGTCTCGGGGCAAGTAGGAGTGGATAAGATTAAGAGCTTTGATGGAGCTTTTAGCCTTGGAGAAGAGGGACACCTTTTCTCTTAAGACAAATAGGAAGGAAGGATGAGACGAAGAAAAAATAACAGCTCCTTTGTTAAACAACAGGCATGTGTGTTCAGGCGGCTTAACTCTTTGCGTAGAATAAATGGAGTCCACCTCTGTAATTCAGTTTTGCTCCTGCTTTCCACAAGGTCAGGGGGCTCTTAAGAGTCACACAACACTGGGATTTTAGCTGGCTTTACATAGATTGAAAAGGCATTCATCACATTCTATGGGGGAGGTCTGGCCAAGTTGTCTTGCTTGTTTATAAACCTGCTTGTGTGTGTTAAAAGAGCTGTCTTTCTTTCTGCCTGATCTTTAAATGCTGAATGCCCGCAGAAGAACTAGATTCGCGATTCTTCACAGATGAAGACGTGAGCTGTTATTCACGAGTTAGTACACAATGTGTTTTGAGGAAAGAAATAGACTGAGCGAACTAATTAGCCGCAGTTTGTAATTTAGATACACTGGCAGCTGGAGGTGACAAACCGTTGCCTCACAATTAATTGACTTAGATCATTTTAAAATTAATTAGTTGAGAAGTACAGCTGGGCAATGATTGATGCTCAGGAGGCCCTTGGAACTCCCACCAGACATCAAGGTCAAGTGAATGCAGCAATTTCACCTTTCACCTGTCTGGTCAGCAGTAATTCAACCAGCCAATTGCTGATGCTCTGGCTATCTGTCTTCTCCAGGTTCTTCTGACTCTGCCAGAAAATCTGCCGAAACTTGGTTTTCTAAATATTGATCTATCCTAATTATAGCCCTATTATTCTGAAATTAAAAAAATGAATATGCACCATCATTGAGTGATCAATACCTCCAGGCTCCATAGTAAGTCATTTATTTAGTACTTTATTTCTTTTCCTCAAGAAAAGTCCTGTGGATTAGATATTTAAGGAGATAGCATAACATAATGTTGAAAGTTTGTAACCTCCCTCTCAATTTCTTCATCAGAAAAAGGCAGTTCTCATAGTACCTTTTCCATGAAGGCCTAGACAGATCAAACGACTTATGTTTCACAGGATTTAAAATAAAAAACAAGCTGCCACAACATTATCGTTCCTTTTCCTCCTCATCACCTGCCAACACTGACGTAGATTTTGAGTATCTAAACGCTTCTCAAGAATTGGCGTGAGGCTAGAGAGATGGCTCAGAGGTTAAGAGCATTGCCTGCTCTTCCAAAGGTCNGGTGCCCTCTTCTGGACTGCAGGCAAGAATGCAGACAGAACACTGTATACATAAAAAAAAAAAAGAATTGGCGGATGCTGACAGAAGTAACCGTCCCGCGAATTCCATGAGGTACACATGTGATGGATGAGGGCACTGGAGTGTGGAGAGCCCTGGTGGCCTAAAGTGACCTCACAGTGTATGAAAGAACTGAAATTTACCCCCAAAGTGTTAGACTGTAAAGCAGAGCTTTAAGTCACTCTGCTGTGGTTGCTCAGTTTTTCTTGTTTTGTCTGTACTCCAGGTATCCTGAATGGAATGCTGTCCCAGGATAAGGGAGCATGTTTGTCTGTTTGTTGTTTTGACTGTCATTACAGGCACTTGTAACCGAGAAGGCTCTGGGATTCCCTCACCTATATGTTAAAATGAAAACCTGTTCATCCATAGATATTCAATATTCACCTCTTAGGACTGTTGCACAGAGAAACACTGTCTCAAAAACAACAGCAACAACAACAAAATCACCTCTTCTGAAACAGCTTTCTTGCTGCGGCACGCATGTATACCTCTTTTATAGCATACAAGAACCTGTTAGTTGAGTAGTTGATAAATATTTATGATGTCATCAACAGCTTTAATGGAGCCTTTTCCTCAAAGCATCCTAATGGAAGATGGTAGACTTCAACCTCACAAAGAAAAAAAAATAGTAACTTAATGTCAGATATTCAAAATGACCTTCGGAGAAGATGCACTGAATTTATCAATATGGTGCTCCATCTAAGCTGGTTGCAGATGAGGCTTGAATCATCAGAAGTTGCCAGCCGTGCAATGGTAAAGAGAGAGGAGGGCACAGGAAGTGGGAACAGCAGTGAATAGAGGGGCTTTTTGTGGGATCCAGATCACCGCAGGATGAAAAGAATTAGACATGCGTGGCAGTAACAGCAATTGCATCAGTTATGGCTAAGTGCTATGTATTTATATTTTATCCTTATGTAAAGTGTGAATTCTTTCTGTTTGAGGTAAGTCCCATGTATCGTTGGACCCCAACGTGTAGTACATTTCCTCTCTTATTGGGGGGACTCAACGCCTGGATAAATTGTTGGCACAAGTAACTGTTTTCTAAAGTCTCTTGTTTCTCTTTCCTTTATCTTCCTTTCTGCATCTTTTCACTGTTTTGCAAGGATTCTGCTTCTAGTTTTCCTCTCTCTCTCTCTTCCCACAGTTGCTCCCAGTGTTGTTTCTCTGATCCTTTGTGATTTCTTGCAGCTCCAGGTATCTCCATGCTGAGCTGCAGGATTCTAGAAGCTCCCAGGACCTGGGCAGGGGTGACCATGCCTCACCCCTCAACCTCAGGCATCTCTTACCTTATTTTACTCCCTACCTTGTTTCACAGACCCGGAATTATTCCCCAGAGTTGGGGGGTCAGGCACTGCAACTGAAATAGCCTGAGGAATGAGTGGCAGCCTGTTCTCTTTTTAGTGGTAGATCTGGGTGCTGACTCTGCGAGAGGACCAGGCTGGTGAGTCACCTTCATGTTAGAGGCTCACCCAGGGAGAAATTTTATTGCTTGATTGCTCTTAGAGAATGAGGTTAAAGAAGATTAAAAAAAAAGCAGAAAGAAATGACCAGTTTTAATAGTTTAACTATAAAGGATTTCTACACTTCTGGCTCTTTTTTTCCCATCTGTTAGAGAAAAGAAACCATCTCTAGGCCTTTGTCTTGCAAGCCCGCTTTCATCTGCTCCCCAGGACCATACAGTGCTATTCAGGAGGCAGGATGACAGAGGCTGAACTCACACCTCCCCTGGTGCCTTAAAGGCCATCTCTTTTAGAGGCTAATCGACTGAACAGACAAACCCGCAATTCGTGCTAATATAGAATTTAATCAGATCCCCTCCCGTTTATTCTTCCTGTCTGTCTTTCAGAAAGTAAGTTTCACCTCAAAAGAGCTTGGAATCAATTCTGAAAATATAAGCTCAGCTTTTTCCTGCCTACAATTGTTCTCGAGATGCTAGCCAGTGACCTAATTCCCCGTCTCTTCTTCCAGACACTGCAGGGATTTCAGTAAAGCCACCTTCATCTCTCAACTGCAAACATAACCCAGCGCGATGACCTTTGCTGCAAAAGAAAACCTGGGGTTCTCTGAAGCTCGTATTTTTAAAATGCATTTCATTTAGACACCAGTTATAGAATGCCTATAGTATGGTTCATTATTTCTAGAGACTGTAGGGAATATCATATCTTATTAATGTGATAGCAGGGTATTTTGTGCTTGGCTCTGGAGTTAGACTCCTGGGTCAATGGCTTCCACCATCACTTTGAGGGGTGCCATTTTTGGAAAATAAAGAATACATCTTCAGAGTTTTCTCTTACTAAATGAACAAGATGGTCCCATGTTAAAGAGCTTGGAGGAAGGCTCAAAACAGATGGAGCCAGATATGCACTGAACATAGTGGCAACTCAATATTAATACTCAATGAAATTTAGCAAATATGGAGGCCAGTTGAATAGAGAGACAGAAAGAGACGAGATGGTGTACTACACACTTCTGATTTTAGCCATATTGGGACAGATTGGATGCTTTTGTCTGGGTTACTGTCCATTGAGGCTGTCCAGACTGATGCTCAGGTACCCTTAAAGTGCCCTGAATCTCTATCTTAAACTTGAGACAATCTTATTGGATAATGTTGCTGCCAGGGAATAAAAATAATTTTGAATTTCAAGGTTAACCAGATAGACATTTAACAATAAAGTAATCATCCTATTCTATCAAATAAAAGTGCCTGGTACTTGTCTAGTATTGTTGACGCTTTCTGGGAAACTGGTTTTGTGGGGAGGCAGGAGAAACTCTTCTCAAAATTATAATGCAGAAATAATATCCTTTAAAACTGTCATCTTAGCTGGGCAGTGGTGGTGCACACCCTTAACCCCAGTAACTGGGAGGTAGAGGCAGGTGTATCGATGTGAGTTCGAGGCCAGCCTGGTCTACAGAGTGAGTTCTAGG
>LOJH01036546.1:0-15492 GCA_001685095.1 Ellobius talpinus | reverse complement strand
CACACACACACACACACACAGAGAGAGAGAGAGAGAGAGAGAGAGAGAGATTAGAAGTTGAACCCAGGCCTCACATATGCTGAACAAATACTACAGTGAGCTACAGCTCTGTCCATTTGTTTGTTTGTTGTTTTTGAGTGGGGATTTCATGAAGTTTCCCAAGCTAGTTTTGAAATTCCCATCCTTTTGCTTTGGCCTCCCAGGTAGCTGGGGTTACAGGTCTGTCTACAAGGCTCGCATTTGTTCAGAATTTCTAAGTGGTGTGGGAAGAAGCAGATCCTTAGGTGTTTGCTTTTGCTTTTTCTCTCTTGAATTATCCATAAGTTGGGACAATGGTCTACAAAGATGGTCAGCACACATTGATTCTAGCATAGATTTATTTTTCTTTTAATTTCCATTATTATGAAGATATGTAAAAATGATATTTTCAAGAGAACTATTACCCAAGCAGAAATGTTGTCCATACAGCGAAGTTGTGAAGTGGATATAGATAGGAAGTGTACAATAGTAGATGTATATAGCAGGAAGGAAAGCATAAGGGACCAGCTGAACCAGATGAGCAGTACTTTGCATGTACTTTGTTCTGATCTCTTCACTTCTCAGGTTTAGATCCTATCTCTACTATACTATCTGCTTCCCATTATGAAAAATGAGGATTTGACTTTCTCATGCCTCCATCCTCACATTCCTCCACACTTAAGCCCCACTACAAGCTCCTGAATGGATTGGCTCACATTTGACTGATATCTTTACTGCAGACTTTTGGGTTAGTGTAAAGAGTGTTAACTAGACCACATAGTTCCCTATGACTCCATTATCTCTCATCGAAGCTTTGTTCTTTCCTAGAGTTAGCGACTGCTTCATTTGTTTACCTGGGTTCCTTACATCTGTCACTAATTCAACTCCAGGACCTCCAGAAGATCTATCAAAATTTTCTTGTGTCCGCCTGGACCCTCCACCACCGCACACATACCCAGAGCTACACATCTCGGATTCTAACAGCCAGTCCCCCATGCTGCCAAACACACACTGTCTTCCTGCGGGGGGTGGGGGTGGGGGGTCCTTAGTTTCCCCAGGGAGTCCCTTGCCTGGTTCCTGGTCCCAAATACTGTTTCTTGAATGCTTTCTGCTTTTATTGATTTACATTCTCATTTTAGAAGAGTTTCATCCTCAGGCATCTTCTGAGGAAGCCTGTATAATGGGTCCATTTGCCAAGACCTCGCATATGCATGAACAAGGTTTAGTCAGTGTTCCTGCGGGCTGCAAACTACAGCCCACTAGCCACATCTGGCCCATGGGCTATTTTTCATTCATTTCGTGAAATAAGAGGGTTTTTATGTTTTCTTTCTATTTAAAATTTTTTTTGCAAAAGAAAGAGTATCAAGAAATATTGTACATAGCCTAAAACCTAAAAGGCCTAAGCGTTTACCATCTGTTCTTAGTAGAAAACGTCTGCCAGTCCCCATTTTAATTGATTGGTAATCAGCCAAATAGAGAACTGTACTTCAGAAGTCGCTTTCATTTAATGTTTTGGAGACTTCGCTCTACTGTCTTCTGGGTTCCCCTGCTATGAAGAAGCACAGCGCTTCCCAACCAGGCATGTTTGATCTATAGTTTCCTCTCAGGAAATATCTAGGTTCTTTACTTTCAAACTAGTGGTCTGACCTCTCATAAGGGGCCGCCACAGTGCAGACCTTCTTCTGTTCAGAATGCTAGTGATCAGCCTGAAATGCTTTTCTAGTCTAGAAAAAGCATTCTCTCCCTTCTTTAATTTTCTCTCAGTTTTTCTGCTCTGTCTGGAGTTTCTGTTAATGTCAGTCTACTTCCTGGTTTGAATGCCTGGTGCTGCCTTTTTCCTAGCATATGAGTCTCTTACATTTTTCTTCTAAGTCTTCAACTAATTGATGTCATTGCCACTGTCATCCAGCGGAATGTAAGTTCCAAGAGTGCAGGATCAGCCTATGGCATCACCACCTGATCTCCAGCATCAGCACCACAGCTGGCCTGTACTAGGCAGTTGATGAACATTGTTGGTTGGATGAATATCTTTTAATCTCTAAGAGTTGTGTGTTCTTTTATAATTGTTTCTTTATAAACTCTCATTCCTATTGCCTGGGTGGGATATAGTCCCTAAAGTATTTTTGACAATATTACTATAAGGTTTTTTTTAAAAAAAAATTATTGATGGCATGAGCATAGCTATGTCAAGGACCCCTGCAGTGATATTTCATTTGTATTTTAATAAATAAAGCTTGCCTGAAGATCAGAGAGTAAAACAGCCTCACTGGTCAGCCGTACACATTAGAGTAGCCAACTAGTTTGCCATAGAAACTGGGCAGTAGTGGTGCACACACTTAATCCCAGCCCTAGAGAGGAATACAAGATGGGAGGAGACAACTCTCAGACAGTCTCATTCTGAGGATTCCTGGAGGCAGGATCGCCATTTCAGACTAAGGTAGAGGTAAGAGCCAATGACTGGCTGTTGTGCTTTTCTGACCTTCCAGGTTGGACCCCAATATCTGTCTCTGGGTTTTTATTAATCTTCTACAGATCCCAGTGCCTCATACCCATGGGAGTGGCAAAGCCTTCCCTAGTGAGGCTCAGAGAGAAGGCAAAGCTTCCTCTGGTTCTTACATCAGTGTTGATGTGTGTATAGAAAATGTCCAGCAGAGCTTCCCTTAACCTCCAGATGCTTATAACCTAGAGATTGCCTCTACCAAGATTAGCTAAATCCACCTCCCTAATAAACCCCGCCTCCCTAATCAATTATATACCATAAACACCACCTACCTGTTCAGTTGTATACTTTAAACCCTGCCTCCCTGTTCAGTTTGTATACCTTAAATCCCACCTCCTGCTCAGTTGTATATAGTAAACACACCTAGCTTTCAGGGTGCTGTTGCTTCTCCATCCAAAAGCCCAGACTGTGCATCTCTATGTCTGTCACTGCTTCATTCCATTGTCACCCTAGTTAGAGTTCGAGGACCCAAACCATGCCAAAGGCGTGACAGTGTGTGTGTGTGTGTGTGTGTGTGTGCGTGTGTGTGTGTGTGTATACACAACTTGCCAGAATCTGTTCTGTTCTTCCATGATGTAGGTCCTGAGTATAGAACTAAGGCTGTCAGTCTTCGTAACAAATGTCTTTATCCACTGTCCCCTGACCCATCTCGTTCTCCTGGAAGATTTTTTTTCTTTGTCTTTGCTTTCTGCATTGCCTGTGACTTCCAAAGGCCTTTTCTCCTAGCAGCTGTTTTAGTCTTTTGTGCCTGGGACTGAGTTGTTACAGTTTTGGAGCCTGGAAGCTCAAGATCAAGTTGTTCATCTTCTATTAAAGGTCTCATGCAGGGTATGACATGACATGAGCGATCACGTGACTAAGAGGAGCGCTGGAGACTGGGAGAAGTGGGTCTCACCTTTATAGCAGCTGTCTCGATCACTCATTTCATGAAGCATCCATCCCATCAAGCTGTGGTCCGATTGCCTTATAGGCCCCTCCCCTTAGTATGAACCACACTGATGACCAAGCTTCTAACATGTGAACCTTGGGAAGATGCTCTTAACCATAGGAGCTTCCAGGCATAGTTGCAGATCAGGTCCCAGTGCCAACCGAAACTCCAGGCACATGTGTGAAGTTGGCCTCACAACTGCTTGCATGGTTCTGAAGGTGTTAGGTTCCCAAATATGAGAAGATGCCCTAGGAATCTGGATAACTTCCCCCAGAGAGATCTCTCCGTGTATTCTGGAAGAGAAACTTAAATGATAATATCTAGACTGCCAGATGTGCCCCCTCCACCCTGCTTCAACTGGACTTACACCTATAAATCAAAGTTCTCTCCGGTCCAACCTAGTCAGAAGGCTCATGGGTTGCCTGACAGGGTGAGAGATTTAGGGTAGGCAGCAGGGGACTAGAACATATCTAAGGTTCCTTAGAAAAACTCTCAACTGGTCCTGCTTTCTCCCTGTCTGGCACCCCGACCTATAGAGTTTACCACTACTCCATTTCCCAAGTCCCTCTGGGTTTTGGCTGTGGGTATAACTTGGCTTCTATTAGGTCCACTGCCTACTGGCTCCAGTCGGTCTGTTACCATTCTCAGTCTTCAGATTCCAAAGTCTTGTTGACTTTGCTTACTATTGCTTTCTTTTTCACACCTCCATCACCTCTGTGATCTCAACTTTATTTTATTCCCTTTTTTCCATCTTACTCATTTCCAGAGGGAGTAGAAATAAAAAGGAGCCCTATCTTCCGTGGTAAATTCACAGCCATATATTGCTTTAATAACCCCTAGATGAGGCCAGTAAAACTTCTTACTAACTGATGCTACCCAGGAAGAAATGACAATTGTGTGTCCTTTAGGAGCTCTCAGTTTCTTGGGGAAGACAAGGGTGGGCAGATGCAATCATATATGAGCTATAATGGAGGTGAGGCTGAGCACCAGGGGATCACAGGAGAAGAACTTGCACGGAATGGGGGAGCACAGCCCTATTCATACATAACAGACAACACTGAGGTTGCAGCCAAGAACAGCACAGAAGGGAAATAGCTCAGACTCATGACCCATTTGGAAGGCACGAAGGCATCTTAGCCCAAGGTGCTATTTTGATTGACTCTCCTCTCCTGGCTGCTGTAAAAGAGCATCGATTTCTCTGTGTATGACCGGCTGTCAGAATGACCTAACCCACCAGAGACACACCTGACTGTCCAGGATACCCCGCAGAGCGGCAAGTTGGTCTTTGTCCTTCCATCCTGCTTTCCTATAAACGAGAGGTGAACATGAAGGTCCTGTATGTAAATGGCCCCAGATAGCCCTTCTAGGCTCCCATTTCTAGGAAAATAGACAGGAAATAACAGGAAAATAGACTGTAACACACCTGTCCTCTGGAGAAAATAGGACACAGATGTGCAGAGATGTAGCATCCTTTGCTTTCCGTGATGCTTCACAAGTATTGGAGAAAAAGAGTACTCTATTACTGGTCAGATATTAGTGAAGTTTATCTTTCTCTGCCAAGCTCTCCAAGAGCATCTTAAGCATCCTGCCTTTGCACTCAGCCTCTGAAAAGATGCACCCGGTCCTTACTGCCCAAGGTCACAGGTGTGAGCTTCAGTCCTCTCTGCCTCCACCATTGAAGCTTCCTCAGCATCTTTGGCTCAGGCTACGTCCCTGCTGTTGTGCCTGGGCTCACCATGGAACCCTCGGACTGCTGCTTCTTAACCTCCTTTGCCACTGCATTTGAAGAGCCTTGAGAATCTGTGGCTCTCTCCCAGGCCCACTGAAGGTGAGGGAAGGGTGTTTTATGAAGTACTTTGCCTATACATGCCACCCTGAAGTTCTGTTCTGTTCACACTGGCTTGGGATAGTGCAAGATGCCTTTCTCACAGAATTCCAGGAGGAAAGCAAAACAGCCCTATAGCTTCCAGACTTAGCTGTACCCATTGTCCTAGTTAGGGTTTTTTCACTGTGATAAACACTGTAACCAAAAGCAGCTTGGGAAGAACAGGGTTCTTTTGCCTTACAGATTACAGACCATCTTCAAGGGAAGCCAAGGCAGGAACCTGGAGGCAGGAACTGAAGCAGAGTCCATGGAGGAATATTGATTACTTCTCCTGGCTCACCCACTTTGCTTTCTTATACATCCCAGGATCACCTGACCCTGAAGTGGCACTGAGGATCACCTGACCCTGAAGTGGCTCTGCCTACAGTAGGCTGGGCCCCGTATCAATCATTAATCAATAGAAAGCCCTACAGAGTCGCCTACAGGCCAATCTGATGGAAGTGGTTCCTCGGTTGAGATTTGTCAATGTCTGTATCAAGTTGTCAAAAGTCAGCCAACAAACCACCCAACCCCGTCACCAGCATACCACCCAACCCCGTCACCAGCATACCACCCAACCCCGTCACCAGCATGGCTCATTGCTGAAAGGAGCCATCTTCACGCCATGGCTGTACTCTGTGAACCACGAGCACGTTCAGGCTCATCTCAGCTCCTCTTGTCCAGTCCATCGAGCTCCAGATGTCTATTTCTGTGTTGTCCTATTCCTGCCGCTCTCTAGACTCTAGTGGAATCCTGTGCTCTGAGTCCTTCGGTGCTGGCTTGTGTCATCTGTGCACAAGCATGGCTCTTGCAACGAGAGCACTCACACAGCTTCTTCCCCTGAAATGGATTTAGGAGCCACTTCTGGAGTCAGAAGCGGAGGCTGCTGCCTCGCTCTCAGCTCTTTTCTTCCCCCTTCGAGACCGCAGAACATCAGAGTCCAGGATGGCGGGCCTAAGGCAGCCAAGCTATTCGGGGACATAAAATGCATCTGAGAGCTTCCGGTTTCCAGGAGGGAAAGCTGCACTTTCTGGAGCATTCACTAGCACAATAAGAACATCTTTCAAGCTTTACTTTCAAAGCTAAAATGATGAGCTATTAAACATTTGTAACCACCAACGTAAGCAGCTTAGTGTGACAGCACGGGCCTGCCACTTACAGATGTCGGTCACTCTAGGAGATCATTCTGATGACACTGACAGCCTGGGGAATCAACTTTACCCCCACCCCTCAGTGCGCTCTCTCTAGCTCTCTGTTTCTCTCTGTCTCTCTTCCTGTCTTTATGTCTCTGTTTCTCTCTATCTTCTGTCTACCTCTGTCTCTCTGTTTCTCTCTCTCTGACACAGAACTAAGAAGTTGAGTGCTATAATGTGGCCCCACAGCCCCTCTAAGCTTTAAGGCCCTACCAAGTATCTGATTCCCTGCTTAGAGTTAAATAAATAGACTAAATCAAACTAAATTAGATGGTGTGGTACTTACCACCAGCCCCCAAAAGCTTATAAAAGCAAGACCATCTCCTTTGTTCGTCCCCTTTGTTCATGCTCAGTCTTTCTCATCCTCCTGAAGAACCCTGTGCCCATCATGTCCACGGTGACTCTCTTTTACTTTAAGCTGTCTCTCTTAATGAACTCATCTCCAACCTTAAAGGGGACCTCTTTCCATCAATGCCTGCTCTGATATGATGAGCTGTCCCCTTTTCATGTCCTCTCACTTCACGGTCCAGTCAGCCCTCAACATGCCTATCTTAGTTCTGTCCTACAAGTCCAAAGAAAGAACTGTCAGGGACATTATCCAGCAAGCATCTAAAGTAAGCATAAAAGAAGCAAAAACATGGATGAGAACAAAGGGTGTAAAAATAGCATGTACACATGCTGAAATTGTATTATCAAATGAAGATACTGAAACACTTGCATTTAAAGAAAAAGAAAACTATGAAAAGTGACATACCAGATTTGTGGAAGAAGCGACTAGTAATTTCTGCCAATTACTACAACAAAATTAAAAGCTCAACAGTGACCCCTAAGACATAGCAACCCTAAACATGTGCACACTAAGAACAGAATTATAAAACACAGGAAGTGAAAATGGAGTTAAGAGAAAATTATCAAATTTGCAATTGTAAGTGAACACTCAGCTCCCAGCTCCCAGCCTTCATGACATCTAGGCAGAATACAAGACAGGAAAAAATTCAGGAAGGACACAGGAGAAGTGTTCTCCTGTATCTAACTGAACTATATAGAGCTCAACAGACAGGACTGGTAAAATATGCATTTTTTTCAAGCACAATTGGAAAATTCAGTAAAACATACCATAAACTAGAAAGCATAACTTAAGAGACTTAAAACAATTAAAATAGTATATGGTTTTTGGTCCAACTGTGTTACAAGGAGAGGCTGTTTGTTTGTCCCGGCTGCCCGGCTAGCTTGGCCCCAAAATAACCACACAGGAACTATATTAATTAAATCATTGCTTGGCCCATTAGCTCTAATTTCTTATTGGCTAATTCTTACATCTTAATTTAACCCATTTCTACTAATCTGTGTATCGCCACATGGCAGTGGCTTACCGGGTAAAATTCCCAGCATCTGTCTCTGGTGGATCCATGGCATTTCACTCTGACTCTGCCTTCTCCCAGCATTCAGTTCTGTCTTCCCCGCCTACCTAAGTTCTGACCTATCAACAGGTCAAGGTAGTTTCTTTATTCATTAACCAAGAAAAACAACACACAGAGGGGACTCCCACATCACCAGTGTGTCAAGCTGATAGCAATAGAGAGAACACAAACTATTAAAACATTTGGGAAAGTTTTAAATATATGGAATTATGTGGAAATGAAAGCATGGCCAATCAAAATGTTGGATGCAGTTAAAACACTGGAACAGAGAAAAGATACCACTAAACATCTATATTTGTGTGGGAAGTACACACATCAGGGAGGGAAACGTAAAACTTTACCTAGTTGCATGTGGCAATGCTTGCCTATATAGCAGACCACAGTTATATTGTAGTTTAAATCTGAAATACCCCCCCAGGCTTTTGTAGTTTGAATGTTTGCTGCCCAGCTTGGTAGCACTATTTTGGGAGACTCTGGAAACTTTAGGAGATAGGAGGAAGTAAGACACTAAGGACAGGTCCTTGAAGCTTTCTTGTCTGCCATAATTAAAAGCTTACCCACTTGTGTGTGTCATCATTAACTAAGCTGTTTCACCATGAATTCCTAGCTATGATGTACTAAAACCTAATGAAATCTTAAACCAAAGTGAATCCCTCTTCCTTTAAGTTGACTATGTTACATTTAGTCACAGTGACTAACCATAGAACAAGCAATACAAAAATCAATCAGTACCAGGAGTTGGGTTGTTATTGTAATAAACCTGATTATGTGATTCTTTGGCCTGTTGGGACTTTGGTTTGGGGAAGGAAGTATCCTAGAATACTTTAAGCAGAACTTTATAAGTGATTCTTATGATGTTCAAAATACCAGTAGAAATGGCTCAAAATGCCAATAGAAAAGTATATAATAATGACTATGTTTATAAGATTTCAGATGTAGACAAGAAATTTGAGGGGGGAATATACCAGGGATTGTTCTTGTTACCCTTTGTCAAAGACACTCTACATCTTATTGGTGTTCCAAAATTTTAGTTATGGCTAAACTCAAAACAAACAAAAACAGTCAAGAAAAAAGAAAGAGGCATAGAATGTGTGCAAGGAAGATAAAACAAAATAATGTACCTTTAAATGAAAATACACCACAGTATGTGAATTCACTGTTCCAGTTTAAAGTAAAAAATTGTCAGACTTGACTGAGAATGTCTTAATGGGCTATAAACAAAGGCTTGCCTTTTTTAAAAAAAATAGGTGTAGAAATATTGAAAATTAAAAGGTGGGAAAATCTCCAAGTGTGGTGATATATACATTTAATCTGTGCAGTAGAGAGGTAGAGGCAAGTGGATTTCTGTGGGTTTGAAGCTAGCCTTGCTAAACAGAGTTCCAGGGCATCCAGGGCTACACAGAGAGACGCTATCTTCAAGAAAGAAAAAAATAGAAAAATGCATACGTCATGTGTATGTTTTTATCAGACAGACTAAATTTCAACACAACCTTACTAGCAATTTTAAAAAGCCTCCTATAAAGACATGTTATGATGTGTATTCACCCAGTCATTAGCATTAAAATATGTCAAGTAAATGTTTAAGAAAGAGAAAGGAAAGGAAAAATCAAAAAATCCACGTATTAGTGGGAGATTTTCTAGATTTCTGTGGCTAACACCACGGGCAGACACAATACTAAGAGATGTAAACAAAGCCGCCGCCACTTAGCTTGCCTGGATGGACACTAAACACCCACAGGATGAATGCACCTGCTCTTGAAGCACAGCATTTCCCAGCCCTGCTCATGTTCCAGTTCATAACGTATGGAAAGGAAGACACAACCCAGTGCAAGAGTTTGGATCCATTTACAGTGTTTCTCTGACTATGGTGGAACTAAGCCAGAAATGAATACCAAAACTACAGCTCCCCAAATCATGATATGCCTGGAAATTAAGAAAAATGTTTCTAAATAGCTGATCAAAACAGACATCACAATGGAGCTTAGAAAACGCTTTGAACTGAGAGATCATGAAAGCACAGATACTAAAACGTGTGGGGCATAAGGAAAGATGGGTATCTTACAGCCTGGATTGTTTATTTTAGGAAATAAGACAAACCTCAAGTTAATTAGCTGGGCAGATATCACAAGAAGCTAGAAAATGAACAGCAAGAGAGTTGCAGGGTATAGTCCATAAAAAGAAGAAAAGAAATTGATGAGACAGAAAACAAACATTTAGCAGAGAAAAATCAATACACCACAAGTTGGCTCTTCAAAAAGACTAACAAAATAACAAACCTTGCAATCTTAGGCAAGGAAAAAGAAAAGGGCCCAACATTAGGAATGAGAGGGACCCACACTGCAGATGGTGCAGAAGTTAAATACTTAAGAGAAGACTGTGATGAACCTTATGCCAGTAAATTGAAAAGTTTAAATGCAATGGGAAAAATTCTGAAAAAAATATGCAACTTACCAAAAATCATAATGGAAAAATGAAAAATCTGTATTATCTGCTAACCAGTAAGGAGATTAAACCAGCATTACAGACTTTTCATACAAATTCTAGTCCTGCCTCATAAGACTTGACTGATGAGGTACAGCCTAAGGGCAGAGTGCTCGCACTGGACAACCAGGACAGAGAGAGAGGAGAGAAGGAAGAAGCAGAAAGGGAGAAGGGGAAGAAAGGAAGGAGAGAAGGAAGGGTTGCACTGGTGAGTTCAGTCCTTCATGCTGTCCCTTTAGAATATAAAGGAGGAGGGTGTAGCCTTGATAGAGAAACCTGACTAGGAGAACTACAGACATGTCTTCATCTCTAAAAATAACTAGCAACCAGAACCCTTCCATACACAAAAAAGTAAGACAAGGCCAACATGGTGGCACACACCTTTAATCCCAGCACTCAGAAGGCAGAGGCAGGTCAGTATCTGTGAATTCCAGGCTAGCCTGATCTACGTAGTTGAGTGTCAGGCTAGCTTGGTATACATAGTAAGTTCCAGGCTAGTCAAGGCTACAGAGTGAGACCCTATCTCAAAGAATTATGTGCATAAACAAATATTTAAATACACTAATAAATCACACTTCATTTGGGACTTAAGAGATGGCTATAAATGGTTTAAAGCACTAACTGTTCTTGCAGAATCTTTCAGGTCTCATTTCCAGTACCCACAACTGCCTGTAGTTCTAGCTCCATGGCACTTAATGCCCTCTTATGGCTTCCACAGGCCCTTGCACACACATGGTTCTCATCCGTCTCTCTCTCTCTCTCTCTCTCACACACACACACACACACACAAATAAATAAATAAATCTTAAAATAATAAGAAGATATCTTGCCTTAACTGAGATTGTTTCAGGAATGCAGTGTTTGTTAGTTTGTGATTAGAAAATTAATCAGAAAGCTGGAGAGGTGGCTCAGTGGTTAAGAGCACTGGCTGCTCTTCCAGAGGACCCGGGTTCAATTCCCAGCACCCCAATATGAGAGCTCACAATTGTCTGTAACTCTAGTTCCAGGGGATCCAACACCCTCACACAGGCATACATGCAGGCAAAATACCAATGAACATAAAATAAATAAACCTTCAACTCTAGATGGAAAAGCTATTATTCATTAAGAAAGAAAGAAAAGAAAATTAATCAGTGCTATTCCTCTTTAGTAACTGACCAGTGGAGAAAAACCACACAAAAGTTTGTGAAGGGTGACAGAATATTTTAAAAACTAGTACACTCACTCTGCTGGCTGCTTTTATGTTGACTTGAAACAAGTTAAAATCATCTGAGGGGAAGAAACCTCATCTAGAAAATGTTTTCATGAGACCAGGCTGTAGGCAGACCTGTAGGATATTTTCTTAATTGGTGATTGATGGGGGCGGGTCCAGTTCATTGTGGGTGGTGCCATCCCTGGGCTAGTATTCTGGGGTTCTATAAGAAAGCAGTCTGAGCAAGCCATGAGTAACAAGACAGTAAACAGCACCCCTCTATGGCCTCTGCATCAGCTCCTGCCTCCATATTCCTGCCCTGCTTGACTTCCTGCCCTGACTTCCTTCAATGATGAACAGGGATAATATACAAGTATAGTCAGAATAAACCCTTTCCTCCCCAAGTTGCTTTGGTCGTGGTGTTTCCTCACAGCGATAGATACCCTAAGACTAGCCTGACAAAAGCTCTTAAGCTGGAAGGCACAAGGAATGTCTCTTAGCATAGCATCATCGGAGTGCACAGGCTTGGTCAGTTGCCCTTGTTTCAGGGACTTGACACACCAGTTAGTCTCTCATCAGTTAAATTCCACATAGGCGCCCAAGGTCCTTAGGCAATACCCACTGTTAACCAGCTCAGCCCTACTCCCTTCCCATCAGCCTCCCCTTCTGTCAGGCTTCCCTTTCATTGGCCACACACCACTGCAGAGCCACAGTGGGCTGTACTGTCAGGGCACCATCCCATCACTCACCAACCCCGCCTTGGTCCAGACTCCCTCAGGCCTAGTTTGCTTCCTTCTGCTGTGATAAACACCATGACCAGAAGCAATTCGAAGGAGGAAACAGTTTATTTTTCTTCTCGGTTTTAGTCCATCACTGAGGGAAGCCAGGGCAGGAACGCAATCTGAGTAGAATTGTGAGTTTGCTTTAAATAAACGCATTGCCTTTTCTAGGAAAAGAAGCCAGTTCCTCAAGGTGGGGACCTAGAGGCAGGAACTGAAACAGAGACCATGGAGGAGCACTACTTACTGACTTGTTCTCATCCAGCCTGCTTTCTTGTGCCACCTGTACCACCTGCCCAGGAGTAACACTGCCCAGTGGACTGGGCCTCCCCATATCAAATGTTTAATTAAGGAAATGTC
The DNA here is from genome assembly GCA_001685095.1 of Ellobius talpinus. Lineage (NCBI taxonomy): Eukaryota > Metazoa > Chordata > Mammalia > Rodentia > Cricetidae > Ellobius > Ellobius talpinus. The sequence goes on along the minus strand of LOJH01036546.1, from coordinate 2,756 downwards.
CCACAGATTTGCTTCAGTCCAGTCTGATAGTTTGGACAATTTGAGGTTTATAGCAAGCTTTTTTTTTTCTTGTCAGACTGTCTTGGACTGCCAGACCACAGATGATGACATGGAGACTCATGTATTAATTATGAAAGCTTGGCCTTAGCTTAAGCTTTTTCCCAACTAACTCTTATAACTTAAATTAACCTGTTTTTATTAATCCATGTCTCACCACGTGGCTTTTGCCTTTTCTCAATACAGCACATCCGACTTGTTCTGAGTCTGCTGGCAAAATCTGCATGCCTAGATCCCTCCTCCTCTTCCTCCCTCTCCTGCCAAGCTATTGATCACACATCTTTTTATTACATCAGTCACAGTGACACATCTTTTGATTACATCAGTCACAGTGACACATCTTCACAGTGTACAAAAAGATTATCCCACAGAGGTTCCCTCTTCCCAGATGACTTTAGTTTGTGTCAAGTTGCCAAAGACTAGCCAGCATTTCCTCTCTTTGTTTTCCAGCCCACAATCCACTTCTTGAGATAAGACTAAACAAATGCAATGCCCTACAGAAAGGCACCTCGTGATGTTCATCAAACGCATCCTGATGCTACTTGTCCTATGATCTGCTGCCCTAGCCCCCACCTCACAGCTTCCTCTCAATAAAGTACCACTCTAAGTTGTTGAAGACACTAGAGGGGAAGCACAGGGTCACTGGTCCTTGCTTGCAAACCCTAGGTCTGCCAGGAAGCTATGTCTGCTCACATGCAGGATGAGGTGTAAACACTGATCACCAGCCTATGCTGTGCTGCCAGGTGGCGAGTGACTTTCCTCATGCATGGCGTCCCCATTCTCCCTTGCCTAGGACTGTACCAGGTGGTCGAGGGCATCATCTCACCTGTCAATGACAGCTATGGAAAAAAAGACCTGGTGGCTTCCCATCACCGAGTAGCCATGGCCCGGCTGGCGCTGCAGACATCTGACTGGATTCGGGTGGACCCGTGGGAGAGCGAGCAGGCCCAGTGGACGGAAACGGTGAAGGTGCTGAGGTAACAGGAGTTGTGTCTTTTTGTAATAACAAATGCAGACTGGAAGGATGGGACAGATTGCTGAGGTGACCCCAGCCAGGACTTCGTAGCTAAGACCAGAGAAATGCCTCTGCTTCCAGAGAGACCTGCAGAGTCACGTTTTCAGAGGGGTCCCTGGGCAAAAATAAATGAGCAGCTTCTGGCTTTGGGGAACATTCTTGATTCCAAGGACTCCAGCATCAGGCCCACTGTTTACCATTTAGCAGCTCTGTGACCTTGAACATGTAACTTAACCTCTCTGAGACCTCTTTATCACTTGCAAAATGAAGACAGTGTAATAGAATGAAGATTTTTAAAACAACTTTGTGTCCTAGAACCAACACATCGCCTTCGGTACCTGGGGCCTTAACTTCTCGTCATTGACAAGTTTGAAAACTGAACCTATATAATAACCATCTTTTCTTCTTGTTTGCTAAACATAGACTCTAATGTAAAAGGGAAGGGTTTGGGAAGGGCTTATTTTAAGAGCATAGATAGTTAATGGATAGATAGATTATCTTTTGTCTTTTGAATTCTTAGTAGTGTTCAGCATAGTCGGCACAGCCATTTGAAATCCCTGGACCAGCCCTGTGCATTAGGGCAGCAGGTCACTGCCCTGGTTGTCGGAGGAGAGTAAGGCGGGCCTGCCTCATGACTGGTTACAGGCTGCTCTGCTAGAAGGCTCTGTAGGGCTGTGACCTGTGCAATCATACAGGTCCTACACCTTCTGTTAGGGAAAGGACCACAGAGAATTCAGCAGCTCCAGTGTCACCTTAGAACCTGCTGCCAAACTGATAGGACAAGTGTTTAGTAACCATGTGGATGCATGATCTCTTCTTTTTAACCCTCCATTGGGATAAGCCAACTCTCACACTCACGCCTGCACCTAGAACATCCTTTTAAAATATGCCTTTCTCACCACTCATTTCTCCAGGCTGAGAACAGAAGCAAGACAGCAGATTAGCCAGCAAACCACTTAGCTTTAGTAAGTACTCAGTGACTAGGCCCTTCTCCCTCTGCCTATGAGAGCCACAGTGGCCTGGGACCTAGACTTTGAAGTCACATTTGACTGAATGACTTGATGAAAGTGATTTAGCCTCCCTGAACCTCAGTTCCTCCCCCAGTAAAATGAGAATAGCATCACCTAGCTCACAGGACACCATGTGGGTTTGATGAGATGGTGCAGTATGCCCTTTGCTCAATGCTTCTGGACACTGGACACACAGGGGACATCCTAGGTCCACCACCCATGTCCCACCCACCCCAGAGGTTGCCATCTCACCAGTCTGGGTGACGAGGGGAATGATCCAGTATTTCAGCTGCTCCTGGTGGTTCTAATAGCTGTCTAGGCTTGAGTCCCACAGCTTCAGTCACTGAATGAGAGAATCAGGATTCTGATCAGTGTTGAGATCCACTTAAAGAACAACTGACACATGGTCACAGCCCTGGCTGCCAAAATCACTTGGAAAATTTTCTTTAAGGTTCTCTCCCAGGCCAGAGCTTTCAGCTTGTTGGCACGGACACTAACCACAGGCATCTATTTCAGGGTCCCAGATGATTTATGTTGTGCTGTTGTGCTTGAGACTTAGCCAACAGAGTCAACAGTTTCTTTCAACAGATAGCTGATTAAGACTTTTTTCTGTCATTTTATTTTATTTTTTTAATTTTTTATTAAAAATTTCCACCTCCTCCCCTCCTCCCATT
>LOJH01036545.1:392-15884 GCA_001685095.1 Ellobius talpinus | reverse complement strand
ATAGGGCAGAACTTAGGTAGGCAGGGAAAACTAAATGGAATGCTGGGAGGAAGACGGCAGAGTCAGAGAGACGCCATGGATCTGCTAGAGTCAGACATGCTGAATCTTTGCCGGCAAAGCACTCCCACGTGGCCATATACAGATTAATAGAAATGGGATAAATTAATATAAGAGTTAGCCAACAAGAAGCTAGAGCTAATGGACCAAGCAGTGTTTTAATTAATATAATTTCTGTGTGGTTATTTTGGTTCTGGGTGGCCGGGATGAACAAGCAGCCCCCTCCCAGTACAAGATATGGTATGCTACCTTTTTATTTTTAGCTATCGTGCAAAATAAGTGCTTCATTATGACATCTTCATACACAAGTACCACTGTACTATGATCATATTCCACATTTTCTCTATTCTATTACAAGATCATGTTGGCTACTAGGAGTCCTTAGCATTGTTTCTAGGATCAGCTTTTTCCATTTCTACAAAAAAGGCTGCTAAGGGTTGGTGGAGATTATACTCAATCAACAGATCCATTCTAGTAAAATTAATATTTTCATTAAACATTGTAACTCATAAATATGAGCATCTGATATACTTTTTTGAGTAGGTACAGTAACCTGAGGGCTTTGCAATATTCTGGTCAAGTCCTCTTCCACTGAGCTTCATCCCAGCATCTCTCTATATACACTTTGAAACAATATGCATAACCTTAGAAAATATTTAAAACAATTCCAATTTATCAATGATTTATCATTTATCAATTTATCAAATTCAGTTTACCAATTAATTTCAATATAATATTCAATTCCATGACTGAAAGTTGTTTTAGGATAAATATTTCTACATATCAATCTATAGATAGATGTTCCATTTATATTTACATTTTTCTTAACTTTCAAACAGCCACTAAGTCATAGACAGGTGTCAAATACAGTCAATATACCATTTTCCTTTACTTAATTTGATATTGAGTTACAAACCTCATGCCTTATAAACCTCAAGTAATATCAACAGGGGAGGAAGTATGGGAGGGTTTCCAGCAACCAAGAATAATTTCCTCCATAAACCAATTAAACTGTCAAAATCTGAAAACAGATACATTTCTTCCATGCAAACTCATAGCTTATTCAGCTTCACCAGCTGTCCTGATTACAAGTTTTGCAGTGAAGGATCTAGCTCAGATTCCCACATCACTTACACTGTCCTCTCTCAGGTTCTTTCTGCCTGAAGCAGATGAACCTTAAAGGTTTCTTTACTATTGTCTCAAGACACCATAACTTGTAAAGATGAAAGGCATTTGTGTTCCTCAGTATAGGTGCCTGATGTTTCCACAGGATTGGGTAAGGTCGATAAGCTTTGGCAAGAATGAAGCTGCTTTCCTTGTGCGGCACATTATGTGGAGCAGGACTTCACCCACTGCTGCTGACGACAATCCCTCTGATTCCTTCCCTGAGGAATCTTGACTGTGAAACTTCTCTTTTGCCCTTTGCAATGAATACCTGTTTTGTGGGAAACTATTTTATAAATTTTTATTCACCAACTTTTCAATTTGCTCACCTTATTAAATCTCAGTAATTGGAGAGTTTCCTATTTGACTTAAACTGTTATCTGTTACAACTGTTATTTTGATGCACAATTTGTCCCCAGTTCTCTCAGAGGGGACCCTTTCAAAATATCTCTCACTTTCACATGACCTCACAAATCTTTGGTTGGTTCCTTAATAATATTTCAGGGTCATTTTGCACATACTTCATCCCAGCTTGGAAGTAAGCTGTTTCCTGAAAGAGGTTTAAGTGCATTTTATAGGAATGAGTTATTTATAAGGTGAAATGGGGTTAAAAGCTATGCTAACTGCTACTGGAGTATAGCTGCTCTCAGGTCCTTTCAAAGAGAGCTGAGGAATGCATAAGATACATTCATCCATGAACAGAGGACATTCATACCTCCCTCTCTCTCTCTCTCTCCCTCTCTCTCTCTCTGAGGCTTGAGATGAACTCCTGATCCTCCTTTCTTTACCTTCTAAGTGCTGTACTTACAGGTGTGTAGCATCATACTTACTTTTGTATTTATTCTGTATTTCTAAAAAAATGTGTACAGAAAAGATATATTCAGGGGAAAAAGAGTCAGGAAAGAGCCATTTATATATTTCATTCTATCATTCATTCATTCTGTAAGTATTTGCTGAGCATTTTCTAAGAGCCAGCACCAAGCTGGTAGTAGGACAGAGTGCAATGACCAGAGAGGTGAGTTCAGCTTCATAGCCTCACTTCTGTACTCCTCCATAGTCCAAGGCTACCAATGAGTAAAATTAGGGAAAAGACCAGTGGAGGTGAGAATTTTGATAAATTCCAGAAGGCATGACTCCAGGATTAAGGGCTTCAGATTCAAATCTGATAGTCTCCTGATGGTAAGAAACATTAACCTGCAGCAGACACTGGCCTACACCTTAGCAAACGCAGTCTACTCACTGGATTCTTCCTTAAAGTGCCAACCAACTACTGTAGAAAGGAAAAGTGCCAGAGTTACTACTCTCTGGTTCTGAGACGGGGCCTCAGCGAGAAGCAGAGGGTCAGGGTTTTTATACTCAGCTGCATAGCCAAAGATCCAGAAAGGAAAGTATAAGGCTCATTTTCTTCGAAAAACAAAACCAAAAACAATCAGTTTAAGGATGTTAAGGAAGACTCTTACCTACAGAGACACCAGAGGACAAATCCAAGCCCACAGTAAGGGTCCAAGCAGATGGCCACTTCTCTAGAAGGGTAAAGTTCACACTGCAGCTTAATAGAACGGCAAAAGGCACTGGTGGCTGCATGAGACATCTGAAAGACAGAAAGGCAGTAAGAAAATAAGTGTCTGAATATCCAGCATCCAGTGACATCTGAGGGACAACATGCCCATATTAAATTTATGGTAATTCACAATAAATGCTCCAAGGATACTTTTAGAGACAGTGACAACTATAGCAAGTTTGAGTCACATTGTTCTGGAAAGGTAGGTGCCGATGTTCCCATTAGTCTTCCTACTCTCCCTCCTTTTTTGAGGGTGTGTGGGTAATGGATGGGTGTTAGGCATGGTCTCACATGTGTTACCCAAGGCAGCCTGGAACTCACTACAAAGCCTTAACTGGCCTTTAACTGTGGCAATCCTCCTACCTCAACCTTCTGATTGTGTGGATTACATGCACAAGTCACTACACTCAGAGAGCTTCCATTTTGAACAAATAAACCACACTCAAAACTTCTTGACCCTCCTTGTAACTCCAGCAATGAAAACAAGAAAGCTTTGGATGTGAAAAGAAGATTACACAAACAGGGATTCTTATGTCTATAAAACTGCCTGCAGGTAGATAAAGAGGGTAGAAGCTTCATGCCCACCTCTGCAGTTGAGTCTTGGCCTTATTATTCCCTGAGGTTCAGGGACTCTTACAGCACCTGTCCGTGATATACAGGTGTCTATACTTCACAAGCATGGAATCCCATGTTTAAATAATAGTGGCTCAGAAGTGAAAAAATGTGCTGAAAACCATGTTAGGGAGTTTTGGAAGTAAAATCTTAACCTTCTTGCTGACCCTCAGGTCCTTATTATATATGACCATTCCGCAATGAAATGGCAGTCAAACTCTGTCTCTGTGTAGCATAGAAGATGGTGAAGCTCTTTCTTTGTAATCCCTTCCCTCTTCCCAACTCAGAATAGATCCTGTACAATACGCAAGGTGACAGATTCTGAAACACCACCGACTGCATCAAACAAAAAATTGTTTTTCTGAGAACTTGATAACCAAGTCGACTTCTGAGAAATCAAGGAAGCATAGAAAGCTGTATCAGATATGATGGCTTAAAATATGTCACAAGTTAAATGTGAAGTAACATGCTACTGCAGTGCTAATTTATAAACAGAACCAGTAAAGAACACAAGGAAGGAAATCCAACCCATTTATTCAACACTTCAGCAGAAGAGATAAAAGAAAGAAGGATGCAGATTCCTTTGATTGTCAAGTGTCTGTCAGTTCACTGTCAGAAGTTCTATCCAGGGAAAGGCTATATTAATGGAACTGCTTCACTGAATTCATCCCAGTTGTAGAGTTACTCTAGAATGCAAAATATATACAGATATGTGTGTGTATGTACATGTATTCTCTCTCTCTCTCTGTCTGTCTGTCTGTCTCATCCATAGTATCTGCTTAATGGGGAAACAAATCTATAGTTATACCATGTTCCTCTAAGGTCCTGTCACTCTTTGAATCACAGTTAGTAAATTCTCCTACCATGCACTCAAAGTAAGTAATCAAAGCAACCTTTACTGCTTGGATGCACTCAGAACCAGAAAATAGCCCTTCTGTTCTTTGCGTAAATGCTGCCATGCTAAGTGCTTGCTCTGTCACTCTATAAGGCACTGTATTCGGTGCTAGGGATTTAAACAAAACAGCAGTGCAGGAATCAGGTGTGGTACACTGCTATCCAGCCCTTGGGCAAGGGGACTGCTGCAAGTTTAAAGGCAGTCTGAGCCACAGAGTGAATTCTATGCCAGTCTCAGATACAGAGAGATTTCTCTCTATATATAAAAAAATAACGAGTAAGTATAGACCTGCTCTCAAAGAGCTCATCATGTAGTGCAAAGTTCAGACATGGGGATAACTATAAGATCTGCCAGCACTTTGCCAAACTTGATCAACATCAGAGAAACGGGTTGTTCGTATCTTCCTGGCTGGTAGCTAAGGAGTCTGGTAGGTTTTGAGAGTAGTTTTAACACATGATAAGAGGATAAACAGGTTAAGAAAAAAACAATACAGGGAGAAAAAAGACCCAAACCAAACAACCCCCCCCACAAAACCCTCTATCTCTGCTAAGCACATTCCAGTTTGGGGCCTGAATTGGGAGTGTGTTCTGAAATGAAGTGTGAATTCATGATTTTTACTAGATAACCTCAGACTTGGATAAAGAAGTATTTTTCCCCCAGAGGCCAAGCAACAAAGGACTCCGAGAAGCCCCAAAAGTAGATCTCTGAACGTATGTGCATCAGATGCGAGACAGCCTCAAACCTATGTACTACTTATTTTGGTTGCATTGTGAGATGCAATACACGGCATGACCTAAGCAGATTTGTCTTTCAGAGTCATTTTGCTTTGGCTGATGTTAAGTAAGTGTCCTTTCCCTGGGTAGATACAACTAATAGTGCACAGGACCATTCAAAGTTCAAAGGAATACAACTGAATGGGTAAAATGTAAGACTCAGTTATAGCACAACATATTCTGTTTTATATGAACCCTGACATTCCATAGCATGAATTACAGAGAAAACACCCATAGCTTTTTATGGTATGCAACTGAATGCTTTCATCCAAAAGCTAAAATTGAGTTAAGAATTTCTTCCAGAGAAAAATGGTGTCTTTGCTACCCTATGGGACTAAAGAGGCAGACATTAGAGCAGACAATATGCCAGACAACTTCCCCTATTCCCCTGTGCATTTCAGCCCTTAAAACATATAGGGTCTCATTAACTGATACCACAATATATTTCTCTTCACATATTCATCATCAGATTATCAAAAATTGGAAAAACATTTTAGGAGTTTGAAAGAAAGTCTAGTTATCCATTTCTCTGAGTTTTTCTATGGTGTATAAATTAACTTGACTCACCAGAAAGTAATGCACACTATCTTTTCATGTAGATGTATCTTTTTAAAATTAAGATTCCCACTTCCACGCTCCATGAAAATAATCAGAAGTATGAGTTTCTATGTTTCTATTTTGGCTCTGACAGGAAGAAATTCAAAGCTCACTTAAGGATAACAATAATTAACTCATCATGGTCTGAGAATATTTCTTTTAGGAAGATATTTAGATTTTTTTGTTGTTGTTATTGCTGTTTTTTTTTCGAGAAAGGGTTTCTCTGTGTAATAGCCCCAGCTATCTAGAACTAGCTCTGTAGACCAGGCCAGTCTCGAACTCCCAGAGATCTACCTGCCTCTACCTCCTGAGTGTTGGGATTAAAGGCTTGCACCACGCCGCAGGAAGTTTTTTAAAAAAATTATTTAATATTCACGATAATTTGGTGTGCTCTCTAATTCCACTGAAGAGACTAAGTCTGAGAGCTAACTAATAGGTAACCAGCTCAAAGTGTCCCAGTTTGACTCAAAGGCAAAGATGGAGAGGAAAAGGCTTCCTGAGGCTTTGGACCCTGAGGGACATCTGAACTATGAGGATGCCGATTCTAGGTAACATCAGTAGTTCTACTCTTTGATAGCCAAAAGCTTCTCACTCTAGCTTCACCAAGCAGCCATCTTTCAGTTTATGATTATGTTCAAGTTTGATAAGTAAGAGAAAGCAGTACAAAGATGCAGAGCAGAGTAAGAAGAGTGGAGAACCAGCAAGCAAGATTATATATAGTATTCTAGTATGCAGTAAGACTGTGACAATTCAAAAAAATTGTTAGAACATGCTAGGTAAAGGCTGTACGATTAAGTCATACCCACAGATTTCCCCAGATTATTTGAAAATTGGCTCTCAGGTACTGAAAGGTCACATATGTAATAGCTTCTATGAAAATAATATTACATGTCTCTCCATACATCACAGAACATAATTATACATAACAACATTAGTGGACAATCAGTGCATGGCTTGTCTGTTGTCCATCACTGGTCTGCACATTAGGCAGACCTGTCTTTCTTACCTTTACACCAGCTAGCATTCCAGTTGTGGACACACTAAAGTCAAGGTAAGCCAGCGTGTCTGGGTTAGAAGGTTTGTAGATTTGGGCAGGCCGCTTCTTTGGCAAATCATCTGCAGAGGAAAACAAAACTATCAGTCTACTTGCCTACACTAAAGACCATAACAAACAAATGCACATAGAAAGCCAGTCCAAGTGCTGACCTGTGTCCAGTATGAGGGGCCATGTCCTGACATCTACAGCTGCTGCTGCCTCCCTGGACCGTAGCAATTTACAAATCAGTTGTGTTGTCATGAGACAAGCAGAGCGACTCACCTGAGGAGCAGAGACAAGAAGGGAAGGAATGAATGTACACCAGAAATGGACACATCTGGGAGGTGCTCGTCCCTTATGTGCCTGGTGTTCCTCATAGATTTAAAGTACACAGCTTTAATTCCCAAGAGCTAGCTGAGGATGTGGAGCTGTTCTGCCTGCAAATGTCACTCTTGGTTGAATAGGATGACCTTTTCCAGTTGTAGAAGGCCATTCTCTAGGGTTTCTCTCCTGCTAGAACTTCCAAACTAGTTCTTGAGAGCTACCTAGGGTATGGCAAAGCCAGGAGTGCTGGTGACGTACACACCCAGAAAAAACTCAGAGGCCAGGTTCTTCTACTCCTGAGATTAAGTAGTGTCCTAGCATTACTCTCACACCCAAGAAAAACATCAGAAGCTTCTTTCTCAGCATGTGTTATTTGACAAAAGCTACATAAGCAGATACATTGCAGATATTTTCTAGCAGGAGTGTCTTCCTTGGCAGTGTTCCCACATAGCTACCAAGACCATTCACCAGAAGGCCAAGACTATTCTTGGCTTCTTAGGATTCTGCTTCCCATAAGAGAAACATATATGCTAGTCTTTTTAACTTCCTTATACATAAAAACAAAGTATACACATATAGTCTAAAAACAAAGAAAATAACCTTCTAGATTCAGAAGAAAGGAACTTGAAGAAAATGAATTTTTTTCCCATTTAGATTGCTTCTTAGTGTTTGGTGATGAAGCCTTCTCTATGGAGCCAATCTGAGGCATTTTCAGTGTCAATGCACTGCTATTGCTGCTCCCAGCTGGCCAAAGCTTCCATGTTGCTCAGCTTAGATCTTATTCCCAAAGCTAGATGATAAACTTCCAGGAGACAGACTATTTCCAATTCTATTACTTTCGTTGCAAACCCACATGTACAGCACAGCTAGCAGCTGCTCCAGGAGACTTTAGGTCTGTGACTCACAGCTTGCCACTGAGCAGAGGCAGATGAAAGGCCCACAAGCTCCTACCCAGGCCTTGGTTACCTCTACGATCATCTTGACTGTAGGCAATGTTGTTGCAATATTCTGTGGATGTGGAGGTCGCACGGTGATTGGCACACAGCCTGCATACAGGCAACCATAAAACGCAGCAATAAGATCTATTCCTACACAAGAGGAAAGCAGAAAAACTCACATGAAGCCAACCACATTGCTTAATGACCACCACTGCTCTTTCTAAGTGAAAGTTCTAGTCTGGGAAAAGTCAGACAGTTAAGCAAAAAAGGCCTTTAAGAAACTTCTTCTCTGTGCCTTTTGGTAAGTCTCAATAACTACTTTCTTGTGGCTTGTTCTTCAAGACAGCTTAGATGTTTCATTTATATGTCACTTCTCTGGATAACTATTCAATAGTATGATTATGCCTAGGAGCTGAAAACTTTACTTTATGAACTTTCCATTATGAACTACCTTAGTAACTTAATCAATTGTAGATATAAAAGTTTGGGTAGGCATTGCTTTAAGCCTCTGAAGCAGTGTTAACATGTATCTTAGGCTGTGTGAGTAAGAATAACTAGAGGAAATGAGCCTGGTGAGACTCTAAACAGATATAAAGAAAATACTAGGCAGTAACCCAGCAACTCTTCAAGTATAGTTGCAGGCAACAAAGTGGCTCTTCCCATCACTGTCCTTGCTACCTCTCAGGGGTCATGTCTGATCCTAATGCTTTACCTGGAGGGTAAACTAATGCCACGTGGTCTCCATCTTGCAGGTGGCCCCTTTCCATCAGCATCACGGCTATCTTCTCTGCGCGCTTGTGAAGCTGAACACACGTCAAGGAGTTTGCTATTGTTCCCTGAGCATTGTAAGAATAGGTTGTTAGGGATATCTCACCATAGTAGATCATACACCATATAATCCATTTGCCACAAAATCTCAGGTCAATGGGTTTTGATATGGTCATACTTTTAAACCATAATTATAATGGCCATATTTAGAATGTTTTCATTTTCTCCTACTATATCAAAAGAAAATTAACTCTCCCTCCTTAAAAATCAACAACTGTCAATAGCTCTCTAGGCAGTTCAAGTACATTTTCCTTTTCTAAAGATTTATTTATTGTATATACAGTATTCTGCCTGTGTGTATGCTTGCAGGCCAGAAGGGGGCCCAAATCTCATTACAGATGGCTGTGAGCCACCATGTGGTTGCTGGGAATGGAACTCAGGACTTTTGGGAAAGCAGGCATTGGGAGAACAGGCAGTGCTCTTAACTGCTATCTCTCCAGCCCTCAAGCACATTTTCATGTAGATTTTTTAAGTATGTAAAAACAAAAAGAAAACATCTTTAGGCTAAAAATACCTTGAAAGAGGCTTACCAGGAAAGATTAGTGCAGGATAGGAACTGAGAAAGACCAAAAGGTATGCCATTTATTATTTACAATGTGAAGAAAAGAATGAATAAAGTATTATAGCTGGACATGCAGGTATATGACTACAGTCCCAGCACTAGGGAAGCTGAGTCAGGAGGATCAAGAGTTAGAGGCCAGCCTAGGCTATATTGCAACTTTGAGGATATCCTGTACTGCTCATAGTAACCTGTCTCAAAAGAAACAAGTGTGTGTGGGGGGACATGTAAACCCTCCTCCACAAACTACATTCAACTAACTTAAAAAATTCCTGATACCACGTATAGTTCATTTACATCAATCACAGGTGTAAAGACCACTGTCTACAGCTACTTTCAAACAGGCCTTTTTAAAGCAGTAGACAATTCTGACTGGTAGTTTATGGGGTGAGCAACACTAAGGAAACTGAAAGTGAAAAGTGATTGTAAACAATCGTAATATCATAAATGTATCATGTTAAAGCAAATAGCTTGAAAGAAGAATGCCGGAGCTTGTGGGACTCATAGGGAAACACAGTGAGCTTCAAGAGTAGGTACTGAAACTCCCCCCCCAAAAAAGATACGTGTGAAAGTGAGATCCTAAAGGAGCTGATAGGAAGAGCTACCTACTATGTGGAAAATAGCTGCATGGACTCTGGACTGTTAGGGAGCAATGTCTGGAAAAACACCCTGAATTCCTATATACAATGTCCCAAGTCATAAACACACATGTGGATGGAAGTGCAGAAGAGTATTTTATGATGCATTAAGATTCATGCACCAGTACCTCATATTTAGCAAAAACATGCATAGTAAGTCCTATGAGGCTAAGTTGTTGTCTCTGATGACCAACACAAAGAAAAGCAGGGCAGGGTGGAGTCACTCAGGAAACAGCCAAATCAGTTTTTAGACATCACTGATGCTATGACTAGCGTTTTAAATAGAAGAGATGCTTGGCTTGCAAGTCTCTAAATTATCCCTCTCCTCCCACACACTTTTCTTTGCATCATAGGAAGATTAAAATAAGAAAAAAGAAAGTGGCATGTAAAGTAGACTAGTGAGAAAGAAAGAAGTAGGAGTAGGGGTAAGCATATGAGATGGCGTGAGTCTAAGAAATACAAAAACTTATAATTTGGTGCCTCCAAGATTAAGCATTCCTCTGAGCATTTACTCATGGACATGTCTGTCAGCATGAATTAAAACACACATCTAACTAAACTTTAAGGCCCACTGAGCTTGGGGAAAGTGGCTATGGGGAAAAAAATAAATAGCACAGCTGATGGTAAGGTTCCTCATCAAACCCACTCTTGACATTGGAGTATGACAGTCTCTTTATAAGGAAACGCAGCATACCAACGGTCATACACAGGGTATGAGCCTCATGGCATACGAGCAATATGTCTCAGAAGTGAGTTGGCAGAATTAGTTTATCTCTCCGTCCCTATTGAGAACAACTACCTGTTTTGGGGGAGTCCCTCACCATCCTATTGTTATGGTATGCCTATCTCTGCCTAAGATAACTACAATTCTCTAATAAATTTTCTTCCACTATCAGAAGAGTTAAAGTGGATCCCTATTATAGTTTGGATGTGGTCTAAGTTTTCTCCAAAGCACCATGGGTTAAAATTTAATACGAACTGTGAAATATTAGAATGTTAAAAACTTATTAAGACCACAGTGTTTAGAGGTAAAGCTTTGGGGGCAGAAAGCAGGATTATTACATGATGTCTTAAGAATGGAACCTCCATGGTTGAGTTGTGGTGGGTTTCTGAGAAGGGAAGAGACCAGCACACAGATATTCACAGTTCTACTCTTCTCCTGTCACACGAAACTCTGTATTGCCTCAGGATTCTGTCAGCAAGAAAGCCATCACAAGATGTGACCTCTCAACTTTGCATTTCCAGAACTGTAAGCCAATATAAGCTTTTAAAAATGAAATGGTATGCCTCAGAGATTTTATTATAGCAACGAAAGTAGGCAATACAACCACCTATCAATACCTTGTTGGAAGAGAAAGATGATTCCCCTCCCTTTCTTTGGTTCTGAGATTTGAGAAGCTTGGAGGACTCACAACCAGCAGTCAAGAATTTCTTAGAAAATTCACTTTAATTTTAGTTCCTGAAAATTCAGCTTTTTAACAAAATGTGATATTTAATTTACATGATGTCTTTTATCTTTTAAAGTTATGAAATAATTTCCAAAATATTCTTTACCATTTTGTGGGGTTAATAAAAAAATTAACCCATCATACTCTGTGATAATGGCTCAGGAGAAAAACACACTTTATGGGAATTAGGATCTGGAGCCAGCATGTATAGAGACTTGAAATTCATCAGTATTACCTTCAAATCCCTTTAGAACTTGCTATATTGGAAAGACATAGACTATGATAAGTCTGGCATCATTTTTTTGCTGGGCTTCTGTGATGAGATGACCACCAAATGAGTAACTCTCTTGCTTGGAAAGAGCCATGTTGAATAAACAGTCTTCACCTGAACATTGGAATCCCTCACTGGGGTCACTAGATATGTGATGTGTGTTGAGATCCCTCTTCCCCATATCTGAAGAGTAACTCACAGCAGGCTGGCAGCTTGAATGTCAAAATAATGATATGAGACATTATTCTATTTCTTGCTTTTCCTCCTTCCCTTGTTAAGTGTGACATGACTCCACTGTATAATGGGCATACAATGTGACACAAATACATTACCACTTGCTCTTTAATAGTCTTGTGTGTTTGTGTTTATGTATGTGAGGATGCATGTTTGTGCACATGCACATGGAAGTAAGAGGGCAACCTAAGGTGTAGTTCATCTATAAGGGGCTGTCCGCCTCCACTTTTTTGTGAGAAGAGGTCTCTCAGTGTCCTTGAACACTGGGATCCACCTGTCTCTACTTTCCTAGGGCTGAGATTATAAGCACTTCATCTTTTTTCCCTTGTATATCTCAAGGATTGAATTCATGTCCTCATGCTCACAAGGTAAGCACTCTACTGACTGAGCTATCTCTCCAGCCTCTATTCAGTTAGAAGATTTAAATACAATCTCTTAAAGCAACAGAAATACTACCAGTTTTCAGTGACATGTTTTGTTTTTCCACACACTACTTGTTAAGAAAACAAATTCCAAGTGTTTCCATGAAGTCATTTAGCCTCAGGTAACTGCCATTATTTCCTGACATCCTCACCAACATTCAAGGGAAAAAATATTCCTATTCTGAAATCACTGGGAAAAGCAGATTTCTAGGTAAAATTATTTCATCAAGTTAGAACTGTCTTCTAATTATAACCGTGGGTGAGTTTTCATTAGCAGGATGATAGTGCAGAGACAACCAGGGGTCAGCTTCCATTCTAAACACAAGAAACTTCATTTTCACTGACTGTGAACTTGACACTGTTTTAAAGTTTTAACAACTAAAACAGTTAAGGAATGAACAAAAAGCCAAACAAAACTCATGCTTTGAAATTATAAAGAAAATACTCCAAATAAGGAAACAATACGAAAAAATTAAATGAGTTGGCTAGAGTTCCTAGTAATAACAAAAAAGGATATTCTGTATGCTTTGAGAGGGAAAGTTTTCCACTGTTAGTCATCATTTTAATATGCAGTATTCCAACTTTCAATCTTGCATACCTCATACCTAATTACTACAGTTGCCATGGATGCAAGCACATGAATGGATACTGAAGGTAACAATGAGAAACGTCCTCCAAACTCTGAAGTTATGTGTTTCAATCATATTAAAATACCCATAATCCAAGAAAGATGGTATTATTAATTGTAGAAAGCACTGGAAAGGCTGGAGGTGACATATGAAACATGATGGTCCCCAAGACATGTCACAAGAAATTCATTATGAAAATGAATTCCCATGTTACTTTGTACTCTTTCTAATGCTGCATTTAGAAAACATGACTACACATGTAGCCTATGATGTCTTTCTGCTGGACTGAACAAGACAGTGATTTAAGTGTAAAATGTACTATAGTGAGCATGAGATATTGTTGCTATGTCCCAGGTTGAGCACTTTTAAGTTGTTCCAAGTTGAACACTTTTCAGTTGCTCCAGGTGCAGAGAGAGGATGCAGGTGCTTGACTCTGAATCTTTCTGAAGACACTGTGACCCTTCAGACAACTCAGAATGAAACTCCACATAGGTCACAGGAGAGTTAGGAATGGGTCTCATATAAGAGGAGAAGGCACCCTTGAACCATACATTTTGCATACTAAGCTAAAGTAAATTTATTCATGGCTTTGACCTCTACAACTAATATTATGTATCTGATTTTCTGTTATTTTTGTTGAAATGACTTTAAAGTATGTGAGTTATTTTCCAGTAAACACTTTACTATAGATTCAATGTTTTCTTACAGTAAATGACTAAAATCACAGGACTTGAGGGCCTGGATAATGTTCACAAGGTCACACAGATCAGATGTCAAGCCTGGTACTCTGACATCACTCCAGGGCAGTGTCTGAGGTGTCCTCTTCATAGATACAAGCAGAACAATGCTGTTTTCACTATTCTGTACATGAACACTCTGCCATCAAGTTGAATATTCATGTCTACAAGGATCTACTTCCTCGTGAGCTTAGACTTAGACTTTTACAAAGTTTGAACACAGGTATCTATCCATCTTACAAAAATGGGAGCAAAGTATTAGGCAATGTTAAAGGGGGGATTTTAAAATGATTCAAGTCTGACTTGCTCTCTAAATGCTGACAGTTTGCTCAGGATACGATCACTTTGGCAGTGTTAGGGAAATTAAAGGAGGGAGAAAGTTCTCATTAAAAGATGTTAGAAGGCACTATGCTCAAGGAAAAGGAGGTAAGTTACAGTTAAGGCCATACATGCTAGACATAACTTGGGAGGCAATATTGGAAGAAGAAGAGCCATGGAAAAAGCTATGGCCAAGAGGAGCTTACAGGAAAAACACTATATGAAGAGAGCCAGGAGAATCTAGGAAGAGAGAAGATTAAAGGGAAATGAAAGTATCACAGATGTGAAGGAAGATGAAAATGGACAGTTGTGGAAGTAAGGGGAGTCATGCCTATATCTATAGACTGAAGATAGATTCATTAAAAAAGATTTAAAAAATGGCAGTCTTGGACCAGCAATGGCTCAGCAGGCAAAGGTACATGCTTATCAGTCTAAAAAAAAAATGAGTTCAATATCCAAGACCCAAATGATAGAAAAAGAAAGAAGTGATTCCCACAAGTTGTCCTCTAACCTCCAGAAGCATGCTGTTTCACAGTGAACCCATGCAAGTACACAGAAAGACAAATAAAAATGTAATGAAACTAAAATAAAGAAGGGGGGAAGGCAGGAGTCATTTTGGATGCATGGGTATGTGGTCACCAAATTCTCAAAGTTCAGACTCTATGACCAAATGGTCATGTGGCCATTTGTAGGAGGAGGCCCATGGGCTGTGAACACAGGGTGGCCCTCAGAGGAGAAGCATGCCATTAAACATTCAGAGAACAGGGGGACAATACAGAAATGCTCTTCCTTGTCTCCAAAGACTCCCTCTGGATAAGGACTTGAGCAGATGTAGTGTATGATGAACCACCATAGCCAACGCCACAGAGGGTAATTTCAAGATGAGAAAGAAGTACCTTTATGACAGAGTAAGGTGAGGGATGGTCAAGTACATATATTCAGAGGAACTCAAATCACACACAAATACCCTGATAACTAGAAACCAAACCTTTGAAAACTCAAAATTTTGATAATTAGGAATCCTAAACAGCTTCAGCTATACGTACTTGCAGGTACCTGTACCCACCAAGAAGTCCTACATTATGGTCTGTTTATTAACCTTTAGTTCCATAGCATAGATAAAAGTTAAACAATAACAACAATAAAAAACAAAACTAGATCTTTGCATGAAAATTTTACTTTTAGTATTTCCTTTTATATTTAAGGTCAGATTTCTAAGTGTTAAGGAGGAAGAATTTGATTTCCCTAATGTGAAATTTAAACATAAACTTTATTAAGTAGAAATGGTTTTCATTCCTTAGAAGCCTGCAACTAACACATATTTATGTGTAAACAAGTTTGTTTGTAATAAGATTAAGAATAGAACTATTTCTTTTACCCTGCAACCTCTCCAGCATAATTGTCATCAGTGTTTTTGATCTTGGCCATTCTTACAGGTGTAAGATGAAATC
>LOJH01036541.1:0-15493 GCA_001685095.1 Ellobius talpinus | reverse complement strand
TCCTTCTAAGCAGAAGCATGAAATCCCTGGCACAGGGATCCTGCATTAGCCATAACAGATAAGGAAGGAAGGAAAAGAAAGACAAACCAAGTAGAGCATGTCTAGGAACACGTTGATTGAGGAGGAGAAGGCGAGTCAGGCATCCTTAGCCTGCCGACTGCCGGGGACCCACGGGGGCATCGCTCTGGGTAGCTCTCACCCCTCATCTGATGCTGACTTCCACCATAGAGACATTCTGTCACACAGGTGCCAATGTAGGCGTGGCAACAAACACCATACACATATGCATAGAAAGCCTTGTGTGTGCACACATTTCAAATTATAAATATTTTATTTAGGTTGTCAGTTCTGAACCTTGACAGTTTATTTGATGTATTTTTGTTTTCTTAGGGTTTGTTGACCAGCACCTTGGAATAAAATGCAGGGAAGTACAAAGGAACTATGGTGAAGAAAAATACAAATTGGTCATTTAGAATTATAGTGATTGTGCATACAATGCTACCAAAAGAAACCTTTGAGTGCCAAAATGGCACAATAGAATTTAGAGTTTTGTACACAGAAGATCATGTCATCTGTGAACAGAAATAATTACATTTCTTTCTTATTGATTTGCAGGATTGTTTTCTTTTTACATTTGCCTTATTGCAAGGGCTACGACTCTCAATGCTATGTTGAATAGGGGTGGCAGAAGCAGACAGACTTGTCTTTGTTCTGATCTTAAAGGGAAATCTTTCAGTTTTTCCTTATTAAGTGTGGTTTTAGTGATGTGCTTCTTATATATGCCTTTTAATATGTTGTAAAAATAACTTCCTTTTTTTAGTTTGTTGTCTTACTGTGATACAATGTTGATCCTTGGCAATTTTTGCTCATTATTTAGATGATTGTGTAAATTTTATCTTCCATTTGGCTACTGTGATAGCTAGCACTAATGGTTATGTGTTTAACAAACTTTTATTCCAGGTATAGTATCTTACTTGGTCATGGTGTAATCTTTATTTGTTGTTTAATTCAGTGTGCAATTCAAAATTAATATGTTGAAGATTTTTTCTATGAAAATTCATCAGGGATATCAACTGTAGTAGTCATCCATTGTCAATGTAATAGAGGTGTTTCCTAATGTTTTCCTTCTGTAGGTCATATTTAAGCCTCTGGTTTAATTTTGGTTTGATTTTTGTATACAATGTGAGATGACAAGCTATTGTCATTTTTCTGCACAAAGATACCCAGTTTCCCTACCCCCATAGTATATAGACTGACCTTTCCCCATTGTGAGTTCTTGGGATCCTTGTCAAAATCTTGTCTAAAGTATGTAGTTTTTATTTCTGAATTGTCTATTCTAGTAGTTGGCATTCTACTCTCAGTAAGTGACAGTTGACAGATTGACTGAGTAAATGTTTATGGCAAATATTGATCTCAGCTCTTCACTGCCAGGCTCTCAAGTATAGTTTACCTGAAATGACTAAAGCCAATCACTCATAGATGATCAAAATGTAAAGTGGATACACGCTGAAAGATGGTTTTGAAGATGGCAAGTAGTGGGAAATTTTCTTGTAGAAAATAAATGTTTTTAATATTGAATGACCCATTTAGAATTTAATAAATCGATTTTTAATAATGTATACTTTTAAGATTATTTTTTTCTAGTAAAAGAATGATGATAGTTTTGTTAATAAATTATTTATAGATAAAAATAAAATGGAAAAATATACTTTTTGAATATAAAGAAGACAACTGGTCTCTGGAGAAATGAAATGTCCAAGGCTTATTCCTTGGAGAATGAAGTTTTGTTTGCTGAAAGACATGTTTGTGGATTTATAAACAGAATGGAACTGCACTGATAATTCATTATTGTTGTCTTCACTATACTACATTTCTTGAAAATCTTTAATTTACACAACCAAATTGCCAACCTCTTAGCTATTAACCTAAATACCTGAATGTTGCTTCCCTCTTTTGTCTTTGTCCCTATCAAGTAATGTTATTTGTGCCTCCTAGATTTTTTTTTCTGTTTTCTGCTCTTCACCTGCTCAAAAGCTGTCAGGATTTAAAACCTCCATAATCTCTAATGTGAATTCACTTTTCCTTAATTGCTAGACTACATTTGTCTCCACCACCGTCCGATTAACCTTCCCGTGCCATCGGTCATCTTTCTCAGGGGTAACTTTTAACAGTCTTCTGTCTGCAAGCCTTCATAATGAAGCTCATTGATGGAGCTATGTGCTAAACTGCTGTGTAGCAATTGAAGCATTTCCTCCTGGAGGAGAGAGGTAGGCTCCTAAGACCCAGGAAGCAAACAAACTAACAGCTTTCAGAAAACCTCAGAACTTATAAGATTCATAAGGCCCATTTCCAAGGTTATCTACACAGTAACACTTGCTGGTCAAAGGAGAGCTGCCAACAAGTCGTGAGGGGAGCTCTAGAGATGCAGCTTTGGTGAGTCATCACCTATTCTGTAGTGGGATTTTTGGTGATTCTGCTGGCTGCGAGGAACCCACGCTGTATGGGTAAGTGACCTGTCGCCCACATTCCTGTAAGAAATACCAAGAACTGATCATCTGCTAAGATAGACTTGGGTGCAATCTTTTATTTGCTCTGTTGTTGGTGCCCTATCTGAGATGAATGGACTTTTGTTCGCATCTTCCCAGGAAGAGTCCGGCAATACAGATTAAAATTCTTTGGCCCTTGAGTCATCGAGTAGTGGAGTTCTGCGGTCTCTCCTGTTGCATATGGGTAGGCTTTGTGAGAGTTTTCACTCAACATAAATATAACTAATGTAAAGCTGCTCGTGCTTCTCATCTTAGGAGTTAAAAGACTGGCTGTAATTTTCGTTTCTTGGACCACTTTCTCTTAGGACACTGCCTCTTGTAACACAGTTAGGCAAACTCCAGGCCGCTTGGAAAGGTCATGCACACGTGTTCCAATGGACAGTTCCAGATGTGCTCTCTGCACAAACCCATGGGATTCAGCAAGCTTAGGTCTCTAGGCCAGTTGATGCAGTTCATGGTTTCATGCGAACTGTGTTCTCACCTAACATCTGACTACAATATCCCAGCACATAAAACTTCAGGAAAAAACCCAGCAAGGATATCAGTCCAGACAAAAAGAAGAACAGTCCTTGTTAAAAATGAACTAGAAACAGGACAAATAACACTGAGCTATTGTTTACACCACAGTTTTGAGCTGAGTTGTTTTACAGCAATAGATAAAGGAAAGAATTTGGCTTCAAATGTGCCTTTTGTTCTCTGTTGACCTGCATTTTACAATTATCCCACAGGCTCGCTATTTCACCCCGGCGTTAAACACTTAGTGAGTTCTTTTGTGACTGGATGCTGTTTGTGCCTTTTCCTAAATATACTTTCTTTTCCGACCTAGGACATTCTTAGTCTTCATGACTCAGCTTTGGTCACTTCTGTGAGGCTGCCTTCATCTTCCCCTGGACAGAAAGAGTTTTGTCTTCCACTCACCTCCCACTGTACTTTTACAGCACAATTCTTACTATCTTACTTGTTCTATGTTATTTCATAGATTTCAAAGACTTGTTTTGGATTAGGCATATAAAAAATTCAGTATATATGTGCATATTTGTATACTATAAATACTATCAAATAAGCTCTGTTACTTACTAGTCTAATGATTTCCTTTACATCCCAGTACCAAACTATTTTAGTCACATAAGGTCCACTGCACTTTTGGACATTCTCCTTGGAAGCATCCTTCTAGCAGAGTGATGCAAGAATCCAAGTAAAGTCACACAATTGCTGAGGACAGACACAAGGATAAAAATATAATGTCAGCCTTTCATACTGTGAAAGCAGAGTATGTCTTTTCCATTCCCTTCAACATACAGTCCATTTCCCAGATTTTAACTTATAGTCTGATCTAAGTGTAAGGGAACCAGGTACATAGGAAGAATAAATAGAATAGAGCAAGTCTGGTGAGTACCAGTCATTTCTCTTCCTCTTCATCTCTGTAAATGACTCTGAACTTTATATTGTAAACACTCTTATAGCAGATATTTGGTAAGTACTTTTGACACAATGTAATTCAAATTTGATGCCCATTCTAGATAGGTTAGATAACTTAAAATTCTTTAAACAACATTATATTGTGGGCAGGAAATTTATCCTCTTAAGAAATGGAAATGATATGTGAAAGAAGATGTGACTGACCAGTAAAATCCTAAGAATTGGTAAAAATATGTATTATCTCTGTAGAGTTCTCTATAAATTTTGCTCTATGATTGATTTTTATAGTATATGAACTTGCCTTATGTTTGAATGTGCTTCTCTCACCAACATTTAGCTTTTTGAACAATTGCCACATTGACCATATTTATTGGCAAACCACATAAATACATTCAGATTAGATTGCATTTTATTAAATGAGGCATACATTTAGGCAAAAGAGTGTTGTTAAATTCAAGATGATCAAACCACTCTCAGTAATGATGGTAATGAGGAACTGCAGTAGGCTAAATGTCAAACTTACTTTCTTTCCACTCCTTTTCCTTCAGTTTTCTGTTTTTTCTCTAATTTTTATGCATAGAAATATAAATTTCTGCTGCATGCAATTATGTTTTCTCATGCTAGCAGGATAATAGAAGCCATCCATACATACTTGTGAAACAAGTCCAATAATAAAATATAGAGACATTTTAGAAATTAGGTATGGAGAGGAAAAGTTCATAAGTAGGGGCAAAATTGAGAACAGTGTGTAAGAAATTTTCATAGGTAGGAGGGGACAATATGGAACCTGTTGTACATCTCTAAAAACTACACATTCCCCAAAAGTGAGCTAACTGGAAGCACCTAAACAGTATAATTTAATAAGGCTAAGATTAACATAAAATGGTGTTCTTGTTAGTTTTTAAAGATTATTTGTATTATTTTTTGATTATAATTATATATTTCTTCCATCCAAACCCTCCCATATGCCTCTCTTTGGTCTCTTTCAAATTCATGGCCTCTTTTTAAATTAATTGTTCTATACACATATATGTACATACATACATATTCCTAAATACATAAATATATCCTGTTCAGTATAATGTTACACTTGTTGTTTATGTTTTCAGGGCTAACAATTTTGTATTGGATAACAAGATGGTATATCTTCCATAGCTCTCAGCATTCCTTAGTTGCATGACTTTAATGTCAGATAATTATGTATGCTCAGTGTGTCTTCAGTTTTACCTGTTCCTATGTTCAAATGTGAAATATGGTTGTTTTATTCCATTTAGTATTTCTGATATGGTGTTACGTATCTTATGAAATCAGAGTTTATCACAAAGTATTGTCAAAAGGTTATCCCCTAACCACTTCAGTAGTTCAGTTTACTGAATGCTTATTTGTGTTTTCTCTGGAATAATTGTAGGAAAGAGGGTCAAGGAGAGGAAGTAGTAAGTATAGAAACATCTGGGTCTCATTGTGTAGCTGTAATCAGTGCCATCATTAATCTTTGAGATCTTCACCCCTATTTACTAATAAACAGTGAGTTCACCAAGAGTAACACAGCAATCAGTGTTAAGTGGCAAAGTTAATTGGAATCCAGCAGTCTCGCACATTTCCAGACTTTTGCTTTTGCTTTGTGTTAAGCACAGAAGTCCTTAATAATCCTGTTTATTTTCTATTTTTTTATTTTTTCACTTAATAGGAGAGAAGGAGTCAGCAAGTGTAGGAGAAGGGCAGGAGAGAGTAATGGGTACTGAATATGATCAGAATACATTCTAAACATGTATGTAATTATCAAAAGTAATTTTAAAGGCTATCAGAATATAAAATGGGAGATTGAAAGAAGTTTTAAAAAGAAGATGGATTTTTATCTTGCAGTTACCTTTATTTTTCTTTAACATATGGTACTTCAAACATGTACCTTGGGAGGAAGAAGAAAGAGAGCTCCTTTGCTCTTTGTGGCCATATACTCAGTAGTCACCTACTGAGTTGATGTTGGATTTCCCTCTGTATGCTGTGATTACCATTAATGAATAAAGAAACTGCTTTGGACCTATAGCAGGATAAAACTTAGGCAGGGAAAACTAAAGTGAATGCTGGGAGAAAGAAGGACAGAGTCAATGAAAGCCATGGAGCCGCCACTGGAGACAGAAGTTCCGAAGCTTTGCTGGTAGGCCACAACCTTGTGGTGATGCACAGATTAATGGAGATGGGTTNTTAAATAATACAGTTTCTGTGTGATTATTTCAGGGCTGAGCAGCTGGGAACCAATAAGTGACCTCCTCACAACAAAAGGAAGCAAGTGAAACAAGGGCAAAGGACTGAATCCTGATATTCCTCCCAGTTTTCCTTCCATTCATGCATATGATTTAAGATTTTTTTACTTTATTTGAAGGTCAGAGCTAATGCTTCCAAAGTGGGAAATAAGGACAGGAAATCTAAGTTGTTCAAGTCTAAGGGTAATACTGATAAGTGCATTTTATTTTGAGTCACTTCAGCTGGAATCAGTAGGTACTAATTAAATATATAAAGATGATAAGAAAAAGTATTCTAATTTTATTTTATTTTAGGTTTTCAATAACATAATGCTTTATTAATTCTTTGAGAATGTCATACAATGTATTTTTATCAATTCAGTCCCATTTCTCTCTTTTTTTTAAGGAAGACTATCTCTCAGCAGAGGTCATGGTCCTCTGACTCTTACAATATTTTTCCCTCCTCTCTGCAATGTTTCCTGAGTCTTTGGTGTAGGGGTTGCACGATGGATATATCAATTGGTGTTGGGGATCCCATAGTCAATTATACTCTACATTTTGAGCAGTTGTGGCTCACTGTAGGGTCTCCATTTGCTGCAAAGAGAAGCTTCTTTGATGAAAGGTTATAGATACACTTATCTGTGGCTATAAGGGTAAATATTTAGAATGCAGCTACAAATTATATTGTTTTTGGAAGCTGGTAGTAGTAGGTTAACCTCTAGTGTCCATGACTCCATCAGCCACAAATAGCTAGCAAGGTTTATAGTACTGGGCATCAATTCCTTCCCATTGGGTGGGCCTAAAATCCAATTAAGGAGACTGGTGGTCACACCCAGAGTATTGTACTTTCAGAATATCTTGCCATTTCGGTATTGTTGTAGTTCATATGAATTACAATTGAACAAGATTAGTGATTGGTATTCTTCCTTGGCAGCTTGCATAGCACCAGCTGAAACTATGAGAACCAGTTGTTACCTCCCAGTATATACTTGCTTGCTTATAACTGCACAAAACTCCAGTTTCAATCCCACCTTTTTACCTCTGAGGGCCCCAGGCATGCACATGGTGCACACATGTATGTGCAAGGAAAACACTTGTATACATAAAATAAATTTTACAAAGAAGGAGGAAGAGGAAGAAGAAGAAGGAAGAAGAGGAAGAGGAAGAAGGAGGAGGAGAAGAAGATCAAAGAAGAATATCGTCGAGGAACTGGAGCGATGGCTCAGCAAATCAGTTTGATTCACAGCATGCACATGGGACAGTCCACCACCTAAAGCCTGTACTTCAGCTTCAAGAGATCTGACTCTTCCAGGCTTCACAAGCGTGCATACACACACACACACACACACACACACGAGAAAAATATTTAAAACTTCTTTAAAAATAAATCCACCTTTCCTTGACTAAACTCTCCCTCCTCTTTTTCTCACCAATCTTTCTGCATATGCTTACGCTCCATTAATGAGCTGTGTGCTTTCCTGTTGTATTTTGCATACATGAATTTTCCTCTGCCTGTAGTTCTTTTCTTATTCATAATAATGGGTTAACATTTTAGCTTCCACAGTGGTTTGGATGTGAAATGCTTCTCCCAAAAGCTCTGTTTAGGTCTTGGTCCCAGCTGGTGTCAATAGTGAGAGGTGATTGGATCCTGTGGATCCACTGGCGAATTCCTGCTGGGTTCATATACAATAGGCTATTCATGTGAAGGTCAGGTCTGGTGGGAGGTGATAAGGAACTGAGTTAGCCTTTGGATGCATTTTGTTCCTAGTTTCACTCATCTGCCTCTTGTCCATTATGTGAGCCTTTGCTCCATCCTCCCATGGTGTTCTGCATCACCACACATGAGACCAGAAGCAATGAAACCAAGTAACCATGCACTAAGAGTCCTCAAATTGAGAGTCGAATTGAAGATTTCTTCCTTTAAATTGTTATTTTGGGTATTTTTGTCACAGCAGCACAAAATCCGACTAAGACGATCTGCGGCAGGTCTCAGCTTAAAAGTATATTCTTTCAGAAAAGTTGGCTTGACCACTTGTATCTGAGATAAATGGCCCTTATGTGCCATCAAAGCTTTATGTGCTCATCCCAGCACATATTGTTCTGTACCATAATTGTCTGTTTACTTCTCTGTAACACTTAACAGGCTTATAAAATTAGCACTATGGGGGAATACTTAGAATTTTTCATTGTATTGACATCACCCTCCGAAAGAATACAAAGTAGTTTATTTATAACTGTTAGGATGGTGACTTAAATTTTACTCTATTCTCAAAACCCAAATTCAATGACAGTTTAATTTTCAGCACTGGTTATGTAAGGCAGGATACAAACAATGGGTTTTTAAATTATACCTTTTGATTGCCTGCTGATACTTGGTACATACTGAATATGTGGTTTTTCTTCCTCTTAAAATTTCTTAATTTTATATGTTTGCATTATCAGTCTATTATCCAAAATTTAATTCTGTTCTAATAATTTATTTATAGACTTTAGTGAGTATTCCTAAAATGTGAAACAGAATGAGGATCAATTGGATCACAGGATTTTATTCCATCAAAGAGTATATAATCAATTGAACAGCATATCATACCTTATGAAAAATTTTTTTCTTTCAGTCATGTTTTAAAGTTCTTTTTCTTTGCCTTTGTGCTTTTGACCAGAGTTATTTCCAGAATGAAGACTCTAAACAACTCCCATCCTAGAGAAGACTAGTTCTTATATTAATTTCTCCCATTTAAAAGTCTTTTGTGAATTTTATACCAACATCAACCTGTGTCTGCTAACCAGGAAACCTTCATAGCAACTTATTCTCTTGTTTATATTTTCCTTCTTTTTCATCTCAGTTTTTCTGAATTATAAAAGTCACTTTTGTTAGGAATATTTCTTAAGACAAGCCTGTCCGCCGATGTCGCCGCCGATGCAAATAATTCCAGTCAGACCAATTTAGACCGAATAAAAGATGCCCATGTTTAATGCAGCTCTCACGGGTGGCCCAGGAAAGCATAGCAAGGGGGAGAGAGAGAAGGAGAGACCATATGAAACCTGGAGACCAAGTGTTCTTTCTCTGGGGGCAGCATAATAGCCTGTGGGAGTGGTCCTGACCCTCCCTGGGGAGGGGTCACTGCTTGGTGGGTTTTCCCGGAGGTGCTCTATTCCTGCTCCATTGGCGCTCCAAGGATGGGTGCCAGGGGCTGGGGTGATGCTTCCAACCCAAGCAACTTTTCTTATTGCCAAATTTCTCAAAATAGCATAACTTTAGAAGGGAGACATCACATTCAGAGATGAAGATCTTCCTTGGAAACATTTGGGTGTATTTTTCATGCTACACTCTATTTTTGAGCTTTTCTTTGATGTAATTGCTTCAAATAATTTCCCATGATTTGATTTTAATTTTGTCTATAAATTTTGATCCAAATATTTTGAATGTGGATACTTTTATCTTTTGTGTAAGAAAATCTGTTATTTTAATTATCTTGCTGCTTTATGCATAAAATGACTTTTTCACTTGAAATGTACCTATTTGTGTATTTTAATCCTTTATTTTAGGTTTTACAGAACTGGAGATTAAATCTAGGGCATCATGCCTGCTAGGCAACCATTCTGTCACAGAGCTGTATCTCAACCTCTTTTTGCTTTATTTAAAAGAATTCTGTTTGTTTTTTGAAAAAGGATATAAGTTGCCAGGTTGTCCTTGAGCTCACTATGCAGTCTAGGCTGTCCTTGGCCTTACAATCCTCCTGCCTTAATCTCCTGAACAGCTTGGATTGGATTGCAGGCCTGTGCCATCAGCTTCTCTCTATCTTTCCCTTCCTCCTTTCCTACCCCTCTCTCCCTCCTTCCCTCCCTTGCTTTCCATTCATGTCTACCTCTCACTGTCTTCTCAGACTAGCCTAGAACTTGCTATATAGTTCATGCTGTCTTAAAACTTGGAGTCTTTCTGCTTAAGCTTTATGGATGTTGGGGCTATGGGCATATACCACCATACCTGGATCATCCTGTTTTGTGCTTTAATTTTTAAAATTAGTTAGGTAGCCTTTTTTATTTAATGTCATGAATTTACCCATTTCCAAGTAGACATTATTCTTAAATTATTTTTAATTTTCAATTGTATTTTGTCCATAGATGAAATATTTTAATAAGGAAACATTAAACTCTTCCTTGTTATTTTTGTTTTCCTTTGAGAGTTTTGAACTCCTGATCCTCTTGCTTCTGCATCCCCAAATCCTTCATAGAGCACCAATTTTCTGAAAATTATGTTGTATGCTTTATGATTGTATCTCTTGGCAATACAAATGTTTGCTAAATCTCATTTTTGTTTAATAGTTAACATAGCCTAGTCCCCTGGACCTTCCATTAACCCAAATATTATTACTTCTTAGGATATTCTTTATGTTTAATAAAATTTGGAATAATTTTCTTGTGTCAAAAATTACATTAAGATTCTAATATTAGTTTGTTAATATATTTTACTTTAGAAATATTTGAACTATATATTCATTCACTCAGGTTTTCTATAAAGTGTCTATCACAGAATTTCTTTCTTAGTTATTTCCCTTTTATATTCTATGTTGCTGGTAAATTGAAAAATCATTTTTAAAATATGCTTGTTTTATTTCAATATTTATGTTTAGTGCAAATGAGTGGTGTAAGCAATAGGCTTCAGTCAGAAGTATATGCAAGGGCAGGCTTTTAAAGTTGACTAATCAAAAAGAAAAGAATTTTGTTTTGTTTTGTTTTGTTTTTTGAGATGGGGTTTCTCTGTGTAACAGTTCTCGCTGGCCTCAAACTCACAGAGATCCACCTGCCTCTGCCTCCCAAGTGCTGGGATTAAAAGTGTATGCCACCATTACCTGGCAAGAAGAAAAGAATTTTAAAGTTGACAAAAACAATAGAGGTTTTTCTGCTAATGCATGTTCGTGAAGAAACAGTGACAATTATTTGTGCATATATCTGTGTGTGCACATTTGTGTGGAGGTGCATGTGCCTGTGTATGCATATAGAGGACAGAAGAGGACATCTGATGTCCTCCTCTGTCACTCTCTGTTTCCATGAGGCAGAGTCTCTGCCTGAACCTGGATCTGGCATTTTCTCATTTAGACTGGAAACCAGGAAGCCCCAGAAATCTTGGTTTTGCCCTTAGAGTTGGGGTTACAGGCATAATTGGGATGCCCAGCTTGGTACATCAGTCCTGGATTTCAAACTCCTGTTTCAGTGATTGACAATGCAGCCACTGAACTATTCTTAACCATGCTGAAGCTTCCAAGTGCCACTTTTGAAAGCTTTGTATGTATTGATTTGCTCTAGTTAATACAACAAAACACAAGAAAATGTGCAGTGTACACAACAAAAACGTAGTTGCCTCACAATTCTGACAGTTGGAGATCCATGACCAAGACTTCAAAAGATTCAGTTCCCAGTGAAGCTTCTCTTCCTGGTTTATAGATGACATTTTCTTGCTGTGTGCTCACATGACCTCTTGTTTGTTTATGAGAAGAGATACAATCCTAGTCTCTCTCTTACTAAGGACACTAGTCCTGCAGGACTATGACCCTGTCCCTTATTTAACTTTTAAATTTCCATACAGACTCAGTATCAAAACATGTCACATTGTAGAGGGACAAAGACTTCAGTGTATCATGGTAGACAATCCAAACTTTCAACTGGAACATTTGATTTGCAAAATGTTCAGCCTGGAACAATGTTGGCTAGATCAGAATAGTGTACATGGGAATGCTTGAGACATTTTTCAGGGTATGTAAAAAGCAAAAGAGTATCAAAAGTAACTGTTAAGTCTTTACCCCAAAAGTCATCTGCGGGAACCTGATTTTTAGGCTTTGAAGCATTACTGTGGATATGCTTATTGTAACATCTCATTAAAGCTGGTTGAATGTTAAGAACCCACTAGATAAAACTCAGATGCATCCTGCTTTGCTATGTCTTGTTCATCATTTCATGTTATGTTTGTATCCTTACTGTTCAGTCCAGAGTATGAGAGTTTAGAGAGGGCTCCTAAAGTGATTTTTACATCTCACACAATGGTATCTTCTATTTATATATGGTTACTTCTTGGAGAAGATGAATAAACCTTTTAGCATCAATAACTTAGTTTTTTTACAGTTTGGGACAAGTTCTCAATATGTAGTCTATGCTGGCCTGAGATTGGAAATCTTTCTCAATTACAACATCTGGCTTAAAAGGATTTTTGAAGACAAACACACAAGAAGAAATAAAATGGTAGACTTATGGAAGAATATAAAATGCTATTGATCTCACTTCACTCTGTTTTTACTTTACTTGACAAAAGATTGTATATTTTTCTGGGAAATATTTTAACTATTATAGGATCCTTGGTATAGGATCGTGGAGACATGTTTTAATAATAATAAGACAAGATTTTTATGAAGTCAGGTAAACATTCTAAAATCCTCTGAAAATCCAAGGGTAAGAAAAATTTTTCCATTAAGGGACACAGCAAATATTTGAGGATTTGCAGGACATGGAGTCTTTACTGCAACAGCAGGGCCCTGCCATTATAGTTCGCAAAAGCTAGATAGTACATAGATGGATGCACATGGGCATATTCCAATGAAACATTATTTATGAAATAGGCTGAAGGCTGGATTTGGCTCTTGGAGGACGATGACTCCTGGTCTAACACATTATGCAGAGTGCTTTATAAATGCATCATTATTAGGAACTGCATGTTGAGGTAGATGAATGGTGTTATTTGCTTACTATGTTCAGAAATATTTAAGTCCTGCAATTTTTAAAGACCTGAGAACCTTTAATGTGGTTTTCAGTAACTTAAGAAAATTTGAATGGGAGAGAAGATGGGGAGGAACTGGAAGGAGTAGAAGAGGGGGAATTGTAATCTGGATATATTATATGAGAAAAGAATCTGTTTTCAAGGGGAAAATCACTCTATATTATTAGGAGTTTGGTATGTTTAACAAGCAGGATAAGGTGGTATATGAACTTAGAAAAGCTTCTAAATGTCAGTCATAGTCATTCCCTTCATATTTTTTTATAAAATTAATGGGACATGAGTTGCATAATTATGGGCTATAACCTAACATGATGCTTTAACATAAGTACACACTGTGAAATGCACTCCTCCTTTTGTCTTGTTGACTGCAAAACAATCTTCACGGAGCATACAAATATTCAACATATAGGAATTAATGATATTAATATTAATACTCTCACCTGGCCTAATCAATCATAAATTTTGTTAAATCTAATTTTGAATCTCTCTCTTGGTTATTCCTCAGAGAAGATTTAGATGCCAATAAAGTTCACAGTAGAGAGGCAAATACTCTAACAGAGGAATATTGGAAGTAACTTTACAAATTGGCTAAATGATTCATGTGTATTTGATAAGAATAATTCACGAATCTGAGGGGAAGGAGAAACATCCAGCAGAAGTGTCTCAAAGGTCTTTTTGTGCTTCTTTTTTTTTACCAGCATTATTTTTATTACTTTCTTGTTGAGTGTGGTGCATGTGTTTGCATGGATGTGAGCATAAATGCATGCCTGTGCTCCTGTGCTCATCAGAAGACAAGGTTTGGAGTTCTCCTTGGTAGCTTTCTATTTTATTTTAGATGTGGGTTCTCTCATTGAACCTAGAACTCACTGACTGACTAGACTGACTGCACAGTGAGCTCCAGGAATTCTTCTTTCTCTGTCTCTCCAGTACTGAGATTGCAGAGGCTTGATGCTGCTTGCAGATTTTTACATGGGTTCTGGGGATCTGAACTCAGGTCCTGATACTTGCATAGCAAGCACTTTATCAACTGAGCTATTGCAGCCTTCTTTATTATAATTTCCAATGTAGTCTAAGGAGCAATGAGTGGCTTTATTTATGCTAACTAGAATCAAGATGTCTACAAATGGCAATCTGTTAAACAATTTCAGCATTAACCACTCCATTTTCCCTTCCCTTTGGTGGTGGCCTTCCTGTTCCCAACTTACTACTGTTGCTCATATTTGTCATTTGTAGTTGCAGCTTGGCCTTCTACTCAATTCACCATGGCAAACTTCCTAGTGAGATCACCGAAGCCATCTTATTTGGCCGTTGACAGTTTCTTTATGAAAAATAAAATATTCACTTGGTTTTGTTCCTAAAAAGTAGAAAGCAGACAGACCGCCAAAAGCAAGCAAGCAAGCAAGCAAACAAACAAACAAACAAGAACAGTATTGTTAACTAGGAAAATGCACAGATTCTAAGATTGTTGGTAAAGAATTTCAGAAATTCTATAATAGACATAACCTAACTAATGAAGTTTTCAAAGATACTCTTGTTTTCAAAGATACTCATTCATCGAGTTTATAAAAATTGCTCTACTGGATTGATAAACTTGGAAATGAGCTTTGAATAAAGACAGGTTCTAAGGCTTAGTTTATTTTCTTGTCAAGATCTTTAGTAGTTTGTGTATGTGTGTATATGCATGTGTGTGTGAGGGTCGTCGACTAGTGTGTTAAAAATCCATCTAATTAACCATCAGTATTTGACAGAGTACTTTTTAACAGTGTCATTCATTCAGCTCAACAGAACAGTCATTTCAATCAGGGAATGCACACCAGCCATTCAAATGAGAGAATACTGCCAGAGCTGGATTTCGTGTTAATGGGCTCAACAAAGGATACAGAACCTCAGGGTTTTTATTAGTCAATATGGTTTATTAATATTGTGACTGAGACTTTCAGGATCCATTCTTAATGATATCACTGTTTAGAACTCATCTTGAATAGATAAAACAAAAGGGAAAACAGGCTTTATGTTATTTCTCATTCAGCGACACAGATTTCTCTGTCATGGCTTCAAAAGCATATCAAAAACATATCATATTTAGTATCTCAAATGTCATTGGTTCTATTTTTTCTCTTCCTTTAAAAAATATTATTCTGGGTGTGACAGTAATAGAAAGAAGAATGAGTGAGAAAATAAGGAGGGGGAGGAAGAAAGAGTGTGATTACCTGTCACAGTATGTGTATGGAGGTCAGAGAACAACTTTGTGGAATCTGGTCCCTCCTTCCATCCTGAAATTGGTTCATTGGTTCTAGGGATTAAATTTAGGTCTCCACACTAGCAGCACCTTTACCCTCTCAGCCATTTTGCTAGCTCTTTCCCTTTCTTTTTCAAATAAGTGGCTCAAGTTGGGTCTGGGTCAATGATATAGTCTCCTTATTCTTATATCAGCATTCTGGGACATGTTCTTTTTTTAAGTTAATTAGTTTCTTTATTTTTTTCAGACACTTTTTTATTGTTATTAAAAAATTTTCCACCTC
>LOJH01036540.1:0-12939 GCA_001685095.1 Ellobius talpinus | reverse complement strand
CTAGTTCCAGGACAGACTCCAAAGCTACAGAGAAATCCTGTCTCAAAAAACAAAAGCAAACAAACAAAAACTGTGTGTGGGTGTGTATATATATATGATTTTTTAATGATTTTTTTTGCTAATTATGTATGTGGGGAGGTGGTATGTACACGGGTACACTAGTTTGTATACACCCACACCCACACATAATCAGAGGAGGATGTCAGGTCCCCTAGAGCTGGAGTTACAGGCAGTTGTGAGCCACCTGACATGGGTATTAGAATTGAACTGAGGTCATCTACAAGATGCACTTAACTGCCAAGCCATCTTTCCAACCCGTGTTTATATATTTTTTTAAACAGTGATTCTCCACTTGTCCAGAAAGCCCAGAGTCCGAGAATTAGAACATTCTGTCTTTGTCATACATGGTGGCAATGCCTATGATCCCAGCATGTAGGAGGCTGAGGCAAGAGGAGTTCAAGATTGACTTGGGCTCTGTCAAGCAAGACTCTGCCGCCAAACCAAACAGCCTCACGGGTAGGGGAGATAACTCACTCTAAAGCGCTTGCTACACAGTGTTCAGACCTGAGTTCAGTCCTTAGCATCTGGGGTGGCATGTGCTCATGATCCCAGTGCTGGGGAGGCGGAGACAGCTGGATCTGCGGTGCATTCTGGGTGGCTGGATTAGCCTCATCAGTCAGCCTCTGATCATGAGAAACCCTTTCTCAAAAACCCAGGCCAGGGCTGGAAAGATGGCCAAGTGCTTAGGAGTACATACTGTTTTATCGGTGGGCGGGGGCATGTTTGGTCCCCAGCACTCATGCCAGGTGGCTCTCCAGCACCTGTAACACTAGCTCCTGGGGATCTGATGGCCGTGGCCTCCATAGGCATCTGCACACATGCACAGACTCACACACATATACATAAAAATAATAAAATCAACCTTGAAAAGAAAAAGCAAAAACCCCAAAGACGACAGCTCCTGGGGAATGACCAACCCCCAAGGTAGACTTCTGGCTTCCACACACCTATACACATAGGTGGGCGCACACACACATACATATATACTCATACATTAGATAGATAGATAGATAGATAGAGATAAAACTCAGACATCTGTGCCCTTCTCTGAGTAATTTGAAATGTGATTATGCATAGTTTCAATGTGTAAACTAGAGAATTTTGCTAGAATGT
The DNA here is from genome assembly GCA_001685095.1 of Ellobius talpinus. Taxonomy (NCBI): domain Eukaryota; kingdom Metazoa; phylum Chordata; class Mammalia; order Rodentia; family Cricetidae; genus Ellobius; species Ellobius talpinus. The sequence goes on along the minus strand of LOJH01036540.1, from coordinate 11,766 downwards.
TGCTATTATGCATGAAAATAGAACAATCATAAAAAACCTGTGTATTAAAGAACAGACATACTTAAATAATGCACAGCTAGATGCTTCCAGATTTTCATGCTAAAATACATTTCCTGCCTTTTATTTTATGTCAGCTTCGTAAGGTATTAATTACAAACATCAAAGATTTTAGGGAAATTGTACAGTTATTTCTACTTATTTGAAAAAGGCACAGTTACTCCATTTTAGAAATCATACCTTCAGAGCTCAGAGAAAGGCAGTCATGCATGTACTTCAGGACCCACTGGGACTCAGGACACAGAAGCGGTTTTATTTTTGTGTATTCCCAGCCTGCAGCACAGACCCCCTAGAAAGAGACCCTAAGATTCATCTTAATGAGAGAGGAATTGGGAAATAACTTCTCAGCTTTGCACAGTTCAAGGGTTGCTTTTAGGAGGGACTGTCTGATCGTCCTCTATGGACAGCAGAGGAATGAGCTTGTGTTGTTGTGTGCCTTAAACACAGCAATGATGTATGTAGTAGAGGGTCGTTTGTCCTGAGGGAAATGTGGCCCGTGAGAACTTGAGCCCTGTGACAGAAACACCACCAAACTGCAGCTTCAGTCCTGTGTTCCTCATCCACAGGAGTTTGAGAGGGAGAAGCATGCCCACAGCATCCTGCAGTTCCAGTTTGCCGAAGTCAAAGAAGCTCTGAGGCAAAGGGAAGAAATGCTTGAGGTGGGTAACACCTTTCTTCCTTTTCTGTTGCTTCCCTTACTCTTCTAGCACAGGTTGCTGTGATAAAATGCCACAGACTTGGTGACCTTGACAGCAAGTGTGTATTTCCTCACAGTTCTGGAGACCAAAGTCCAAGTCCAGGTTGGGCACAGAGGGTCACCTTCAGTGCTGTGTTCTTAAGGGCAGAGAACGTACACTTTCAATACGGACATCCATCCCGTCCACCTGGACCCACCTTCATTTAACCTTCATACCTCTGAAGATCTTAGCCAAACACTCATCACCTTGGAGGCCCGGGAGTCCACTCATAGCAATCCCTAAAATTTTGATTCAAATCCAGGGTTCAGACTACTTTTCCATCCCTCGAGGAGACAGCTCCTCTCGTGGGTGAAGATTCTCATTCTGGGGCTCTTGTGTATGTTTTGGGAGGCGTGATAAAATGATGCCCACCTCTGCAAAGTCCGCATCCTAAGTCCCTAGAAGTTATAAATGTGGGGAAAAAGAGATTTCGAAGGTGAGACTAATGACCTTGAAATGGAAGGTTGTCATTGATCATCTGTGTGGCTCCGAGGGAATCACAAGGTACCCATGGGAGGGAGGCACATCAAATGCTGAGGTGGGAGCTGTGTTGAAAGCAGTCGAGGTTAGCGTTGGTGAAGAGCAATAATGTGGGCAGAGTGGTTATCAACCTGTGAGTCACGACCGTCAGAAAAATAACTCTGATGATCTTAGGAACCCCCAACGATAAACTTACTTCCGTTGTTACTTCATAACTGAGATTTTGCTACTGAGCAGTGTCTCACTTCCTAAGGCCATCGGAAATAGGTTTTTTCCAATGGGTCATGACCCACAGGTTGAGAACCAATGTTCTAGGAGCCCTCCTCAGAAGGTTCTTTCACAGCGGTCTCAGAACTAGGAGAGTATAATTTTATGAGTTCATAAATACTGTGGTCATTTGGTACCGTGGTTTGTGCCACAGAGCATTCTGATCAACAGTGGGACACGCATATGACAGCGGTCCCATTGATTACATTACTTGGTGATATTGTAGCCATTAATACTATCCGTATTTTATGATGTTTGCGAAATGATGAGCTCACCTGCCTGCACTCGCTCAGCCTGCTGTCCTACGGTTAAGCAAAGCATGGCTGTATGGGGTTGTTTTTTCATTCTTTAACTTAGTCGGGACTGTAAGTGATGGCTTTGAGGTAAGCTATCAACCAGGCTGGTTTTCTTCCTTGGAGCTGAGAGTAGAACAAGGAAAAAAAAATCCTAGCATGCTGCTGAATCTGGGGATGGTGAGACCTTCCTGCCCTGGTCATCTAGGCCTGATTTCTTTTCTCTGCTCAACCCTTTGTCTACTTCCTTTCTGTCTGTTCCTCTCCTCAGGAAATCCGACAGCTGCAGCAGAAACAGGCGGGTTTTATCAGGGAGATCTCTGATCTTCAGGAAACGATAGAGTGGAAAGACAAAAAGATAGGGGTAGGAGTCTCAAGCCTTCACAAAACTGGGGGGGGGGCTGCTCAACAAACGTGGTTCCTGCAGAAGCTTTGGTTTGGAAGAATGTTTGCATGGATGTGCATGCACCCCTCAGGTGACACAGCCTGAATAGCATGGCGACTTCCCCAGCTTACCCAGGTGGATGGAACCATCACTGGGTAGTTGGAACTAGCTCCCTCTTCCTGCTGTGCCAGAGGGGCCTAGGTACAACGCGGGCCATGCAGGGAGAAAGGTTCTGGGTAGCTCGACGTGGAAGATCAAACCCCAGAGTTCCCTTGGGGTTTTATGATGCGGTGTGGGGGGCAGCATACCATACTTCACGGGTTCCCATTTTGAGACCTCCACAGGGAGGCCTCATCAGACCCCTCTCCCTCCTCAGCAGAGAGGAGGAGACAGCCCATCCCCATTTAGGAGTGGTAAATAGGAAGAGTGGGCCCCACCAAGTCACTGCTGACTCATAGTAGCCCGTGATACCTGAAAAATAGCAGCTTATGTGACTGGGCCCTAAGACAGGTCTAGAGGAGATCTGCCTCGTCACAGAAATGTCACAATATGAGGCCTCACCAGTCTCCTTTGGCACATTCACGAGCCTTGGCTAAGAGACCATGTGCTCATGCGTGTGCAAGCATGCTCTCCCAGAACATTTTTTGAACAACAGATGCTCATAATCAGTGTCTAAAAATAGCCTAGGGAGATGGTTGCTAGTAAAGTGTGAACAAAAGGACCTGAATTTAGTCACCAGACCAGACATGGTGACACACATTTGTGACCCTGGCGCTGGAGAGGTGGAGATTAGGGACATTCCTAAGGCTCGCTGCCCAGCCAGCCTAGCCTAATCAGGGAACTCCAGGCCAGTGAAAGACTTGGTTTCTAAATTTAAAAAAAAAAAGACAAAGAGGATGGCAATTGAGGAATGACACCTGACATTGTCCTCTGAATTATACACAGACACACACACAGGGAGACAGACACGCACACATGTGAACAGGAACTTAAACACGGAAATGTCTAAAATTATAAAGTAGGGTTCTTTAGCAGCATTTCTTGTTCTGCATTTATCTCTCGTTTAAAGGACTGTATGACACCTGTTCACTCTCCAGCACCATGTCGTAAGATAAAGACAGACCTAGTGCCAGGCAGTGGTAATGCACCCCTTTAATCCCCACACTGTGGAGGCAAGTTCCAGGCCAGCCCGGGACACACAATGAGACCCTGTCTCAAAAAAACAAATACCACCCGCCCCAAACGAAGAAAAGAAAGCTGAGCTAGTGATGGGATCTCCTGGGGTTGTGACCCAGTGGTAGACCCCTTGCCTCCCGTATGTGAGGCCCCTGGTTCAGTCCCCAGTCTGCAATGAGAAAAAAAAAAAGACAGAAATGGGTGGCATAAAGCAGCCTCCTCCACAGCATCTCTTGCTCTGAAATGCTAGTGTGTGAACCGTAGCTGGTTTACGCTTTCTCACTGGTACCCTGGATAGCGGTGCCTCCTCGTCCTTACTTCTTGCTTATCCTGCTATCTGTGCTAATCTCGCCCTCTCTCTGTATCTCCCTCTCCCTCACCCCTGTCTCTCCTCTCTGCTCTGCTGCGCACCCAGGCTTTAGAAAGACAGAAAGAGTTCTTTGATTCCATACGGAGCGAACGCGATGACCTTAGAGAAGAAACAGTCAAGCTGAAAGAGGAGTTAAAGGTACGAAGCCAAAGTTCAGTTTAAGAAAAGTACCAAGGTTGCTGGGCAGTGCTGGCGCACACCTTTAATCCCAGCACTCGGGAGTTAGAGGTAGGTGGATCTCTATGTGTTCGAGGCCAGCCTGGTCTATAGATCTAGTTCCAGGGCTGCAAGAGTTACACAGAGAGATCCTGTATTGGGGGAAGGAAGGAAGGACGGACAGACCAAGGTGACGACTTCAAGCTCTGTTGGTCTGTGACCATGGGTGCTGTCTGCTTTTGTTACTGTGTTTGAGCCTTCAATGAACTATCTCCACAAAGCAGATGATGCCAGTCCTTCCACATCACCTGTGTTTCCTTTCTTCACACTGTTCTCCCGTTTTTAAGACTGTGGACAAAGTTTATAGTGAAAGTTTGCTTTCTTGATGCTCCACTGTGTGGCAGGCCACAGGTCATTGCCCTAGTTAGAAGAAAGCCTTTTTTAAAGTATCTTGTCATGAGAAAATAGAGCATATATATTGCCGAGGTTCTCAACCTGTGGGTTGTGACCCCCACAGGGGTCACACTCTGATTCATAACAGCGGCAACATTACAATTATGAAGTAGCAACGAAATAATTTTATTGTTGGGGTCACCACCACATGAGGAACTGTATTGAAAGGTCGCAGCATTAGGAAGGTTGAGAACCACTGGCATTTTGGAACATACGAGGAGGAAGGAAGCCATTGTAGATCTGCCTCGGTTGATAGACTGTGGGTGTGTACCTAGACACTTCTCCCATCCCTGTAGAGAGCATCTACATCATTTTATAATGAATAAAATATAGTTTAACCTGGTCTCACCGAGTATTATGCTGAACCTGTTTTGCTCTCAGAAACATGGAATAATCCTAAACTCAGAAATCGCCACTAACGGAGAGACTTCAGACTCACTAAATGATGTTGGGTACCAAGGCCCTACGAAGATGCCAAAAGAAGAGCTGAATGCCCTCAAGTCAGCCGGGGAGGGGACACTAGGTAAGAGCTCTACTTTGGATCCTTTCATTGTGTGGTCAGCATTGATTCACCTTTGTGCACTATGAGAATCAAACGATTGCCACCGATTGTTAACAGTCACGCAGCATGCCATTCATTCTGTCACTTCATAGTGGTGTCCTGGCCAAACCATGTGATCACCCACGGTGCTGTGTAGCATGCATTTTGTCTAGTGTTTTCCACCGATGGCTCAAGGACACATCTCTTTTCTGCTTCTCGAGGCTGAGTAGAAAGAGACAGGCTGAAAGTCAAGGGATCATGTTGAGAGTTTGATTTGGCTTCTCTCTGGATGTGGTCCAATGACGACTGTCAACTTCATCCTGTGATGGAGTTGTTCAGGGGTCAGAAGAGTGGAGGCTGTGAATTGGGTTAGCTGGCCATGGTTTCCTGCCAACATGGCACACTTGGACACCCACCACACAAGCGTTTGAAGAGGGTATGAGGTACCTGAGTGGGATAGATGACACCTGGGGATGGCAGCCCTAATGTTGCTGTTCCCACCCTGAAAATGGAAGGCATCCTTGGTACTGGGAGTGGGCCTGGCTGGAAGTGGGGTGTGCTCCCAGGAGTTGGGATCCACACCTTACTCAGAGGGGGCTTCCTCTGTATGCCACCGTGTTTGCTTCTATAAGAATATGCAGCTGGAAAATCTAATGGATATGGGAATATTTTCTATAACAGAAAGATTTACAAATTAATGAGTCTTAAATTCTGACATGGGGTAAATCCAGTTGCTAGGTTTTTATAATGTGGGAGTCTATGACTGTGACATTTATGTCCACGTAGAATCCTGTAGGCCCTGGCTTCTCAGACTGTTTCCCAGGAGCTGCCCCACCCCTCGTGATGGCCAAAACCATGTGCTCTCATCAATGTGGGAGCTGCTGAAACAGGAGGATTCCATAGTTTCCACTGTGCCTCCAGGACAGCCCCACTGGGGATAGGTCCTCTTGTCTCCATGCACAGTTGACACATCCCTGATAATCATGTGACATGGCAGAGAGAAGAAGAAATACCACTTTTGTCAGTGGTCCCAAAGGGTTTTGGATGCAGTATCTATCTAATCAGTGAAACACCGTGGGTTTATTTTAAATTCACCTATGTCTGGCGTTTCTTTAACATAAAGTGCACATCAATAAACATAAGCAATAATAGAAAATCTTTAAGGATGAAGTTAAGTTGCCTCTAAATAAAAGCCAGATATTTTCCACCATTTTCCTGGAGTTCTTAGATTGACAAGCTTTCACTTCCAATAATATCCAATAGACTGGGGGTTAATTGACTGATTAATAAGGTTTTTGATGGATGAGTTAAGCGTTCACCATGATCTTCAGCTTTGCCTTTCGTTGGGATTCTTTACCACTCCCCTGGGGATGGATGGAAGGTCCAAAGTGTCTTGGAGGAGAGCATTTTCCAGAGGAGACAATGCCAGAGAGTGGGATGTAGGATGATTTCCACCTTGTAGGGTTTACTAAAGGAGCATCTTCCTTGAGACTGACTTTCCAGCCAGTCTCTAAAAGTGAATGTTATTTGAGGAAACATGAGGGCTACCGTTAGGGCTGTGAGAGCCATGGGACTTGGGTGGCCGAGAGTGTGAGTGTTTTGATGCATGTCTAGAGATAGGAGTTAGGAGTGCAGATGGCATCCACGCTGAAAACCTTTGTGTGGCTGTCTGTCTGACCCACAGCTCTCTTCGTCAGTTAAATCATAACCTCACCTTTGAAAGTCAGTTCCTACCAGATGGTAGCAACCACTCTCGGCTTGGAGGTGTGGTGGCAGTGGCCCTTTGCTTATCAAAAACAAGCTAATGCAATTGCTGCTTTGGCACATAAGCCTGATAAAGGCTTGTTTACAGTGATTCTCTCTCTATCTCTCTCTCTTTTTCTCAGAGAAAACTGGGTGGTAATTGGAACATGTGTTTGCATTTTAATATATATTAAGTACCCATCACATCACGGGGTCCCTTCAATTCTCTCAATGGTCTTTTAGGAAAAGCCAAAGAAGTGGAGGTGAAAAAGGAAATTGTGGAGAATGTGGGGCAAAGAGGAGCCTTACAGAATACTGAGCAAGAACAGCCCAGACCCAACCCAGTAAAGGATTGTGTGGACAAAGGGGTGTCACATCCCGGTGAGAAGGCTGAGGACCAGAAACCCGCTGAAGACAGTGCTCTGTCCCCACGACCACTAGCAGGGGCCAGTTGTGAGCAGCAGGTTCAGAGCCAAGCTCAAGAGAACACTTCTCTCCTCAAAACCCCAGAGCAGATTGAGTCACATGAGGTCACAGACAAGCCAGATGGTAGGACCAGGAACTGCTTGGAACAGTCCAACTGCCAGGGAGGTCTAGACAGTGAAGAGTCAGGGCCCGTTGCCTTGGGTACCAGAGCTCAAAGTGAAAACTCTATAGGTAGTCAGGATGAAGAGGGTCGAGAGGATCTGAAAACAGATTTGGAGAAAGTTGGTTTCGAACCATGTCCACACAGAGCTGACAAGGTGAGCTGTATGAACTCAAGGGGCACAGGTGACAATCACATGGAGAATGCGCTAGAGGCAGGAGGAGCTGCAGCTGGGGAACAAGCGGGTGCCGCAGCCTCCGGGCCTTTGGAGCGCAGCCAAGACACAGCGAGTCATGATAGAAGCTATACGAATGACGGGGCAGAGCAGAGCTCAGAGAGAGAACTCACCCAAGAAGTAACTGAGCCTGAGGAGGCCCTCATTCAGAGCCCAGAGGCAAGTGGGGAAAACCCTGTAACAAGGGCTGGAGACACCGAAGTAAGGGACGAGAAGCCCGTCCAGGCAGAAGTCCAGGCCACCCCTGGGACTCCCACAGTGCAGAGCGGCCATCAGGATGCAACAGGCCCAGGTAGCACAGATGCCAAGCATGTGCCCCTTGATGCAAAAGAACCCGGCAAAGAAAAGAGTGAGCAACAGGCGGAGGCCTTGGATTCACTGCAGAAGAAGTCAAAGAACAAGAAGAAGAAAAACAAGAAGAAGAAATCTCCAGCCCAAGCAGAACCCCACAAAGATGCCAGCCAAGAGTTAAACTGTCAGGACACAGAAGTGGGTGACCTGGAGGAAGAACAGACCCAGTTCCCTGACAAAATGCAGGCAGCAGAAACCCGGAGTGAAGAGACAGAAAGCCCAGAACAAAAAATCACAGCAGGAAGCAGCGAGCATGTTGATTGCCCAGAATATCCGAAAACTGAGTTTAACGGAAAACATAACCAAGAGGAAGAAGATGGTGTAAAAACCCAGGCAGGGAAGGCAGCGGCAGCTGGAGACATGTTGGCATCCAAGGCGGATGCAGCACGGTCATCAGGCACCAGCGCTGATAGTGAGGAAATTGGAGAACACGTTACAGATGGTCCCGCTAATGGTCCCACAGATGTCTTAGATCAGAACGGTCCCCAGTGCAAAGAAGGGGCTATCTCCCTGATGGAAAGGAAACATTCCCTAAAGGATGCTAACGATGCTTCTCAGAGAGGCAGTGAAGAGGGGCAGGTACTGTCCCAACATCCAGACCAGATGGTTGAGAAGGCTGGAGATGGCTGCAGCGTAGACAACAGTGACCTGTCAGGGGAGCTGGGTGGCTTCAATTCAGAAAGTGGAGTGCAGGCAAGAGGGGAGGTTGAGAAAAGCAAGAATAAGGAGGATTGCACCATGTCCTGAGGAGACGGGGGAGGCAGGCAGGAGAGACCAAGTTTCAGAGAAGGCCAAGGACTCAACACACTAAGCCCAACCTCAGGAACTTCAACTCCACTGTGGAGGTTCGCAAATGTTCCAGTCTCTGTGGATGGGCGACGTGTCAATCCGTCACCAAGTATCAACTACTTTGAGTTATGGACCTGTTACTCGTAGATTTGTGTTCAACCCTTGATCACCTAGACACCAAACGTTGTTTTCAGTTTCAGTTCCGGCTGGGAACATTCCATTAACGTCAGGCCACACCATGTCCCTGTCATGTCTGCATTCCAGCCTTTAGGCCGAGACTTCACCATTTGCTCTAGGCCGAGACAAAATGTGGTTGTGCTTGACCAAATGAATCAGCGTCTAGTTGAAGTGACCAAACAGCATTCTTAGATTTCTGCGTTGTGAGACGTGAACAGTCAAACTAATGTCTTATTAAAATAGAGGTATTCTCATATTTGATCTTAATATGCATATCATAACCTGTATGGTATATATTTAAAGGAGTTAGATGGATAAGTGGCATATAGGTCACTGGGTGGGAGGAGCAGCACCTCAGGGTAGAGATCAATCACTGTTGGGGTTCAAACAGGTATCAGGAAACACAGGGAGACCACGTGCCTTTACCTCACGGAAGTGCTGTATTTTGCACCAAAGCTCATGGATCTTACTACCAATGGTACCCCAGTTAACTTTATCAGAGATCTTTATTTCGCTTTACACGGGTGATCTGCTAAATTCATTTTATACTAATATTTTTTTTCCTTTCTGTTAACAAGTTGAAATTAACATTTCCCACATCAGTTATCATCTTCTTAATTTTAATAGTGATTTTCCTATCTGAATGTCTACTTATGATGAAAAGAAATTACAAAAAGTTGTCTGTTCTTATGCAAAGGACTCATTAGATTATAATCCAATATTTTGTTTTTGGTATAAATATTTTTATTTGTTGTTTCTCAATATTTTCTTATTGGAAAGTTATTATTTTATCTGCCTGAATAAATATGTATTTTCTATATAAAGAAGCATTTACAAAATGATCGTAAAGTTGAATTAAAAAGTAATGGTAGATATAAAATCACAAGGGCATGTACTGTATGATTGCTGTTGACATGTTATGGAATCATGTCAATTCATACTACTGTTACACGGCAAAGTGGAACACAAAAAGACCAAAACCTCAGTAAGATCTGAGACAAACTGAAGTGTCATATGATTAAAATAAAAACATAATATAATTTTACAAGCCTGTGGTTCTGGTCTTTGAGCCCCTTGACCTCTGACCCTGGTAGCTGTTTGCACAGTGCCCATAGGAAGTCACTTCTGGCTTAGAAAGACCAGTTCTCAGTGTCTTCATGGTTGACAAGTGTACCCCATGTTGAGGCTGCCCTGGCACTGGTGTGGGAGCCCAGGGAAGCTGAGAGAGCAGCCCTGGAGTTCATCTGCTGTACTCTGTGGACACATCCATATGCCCTCCTCCCCCGATTAGGGAAAGCCTCCATTTTGCCTGCTAAAACGTGCCGGTGTGGTGCGTAGGGGTGTTTGTGGAAGAGGGTAAAAGTGGTGAGAAAACATTGATCATGTGTGCGCACAAGTCCTGAGAAACGGGGCAGGTGAGCTGCTGCATGCTCTCATCCTGTACCATGAAGGTAAAACAGGAATCAGGCTACAGGCTGTACCCAGGGGTCGGCAGGGCCAGAAGGCTTTGGTCAAGTCCCCCATACTTCAGTTCAAATGTCTGCTCTCACTCAGACTCTGAAAGTCTACTTCTAGGAGTTAGAAGGCTTGAGGTTCTTGATTTCTGCTAATTGGTCCCTGCCTAGGAGGCCACACTGCACGGCTTGCCACATAGTCTCTATGCCAAGGGGCACGTGGTAAAATGTATTCCCAGTGACTGGACTCTGAAAGACCGGAGGGGTGTTTCCTGTACCAGGGCAATGTGGTAGTCATACTTAGAACGCTGTTTTCTGGGGAGAAGAGGCATTTTACCCACCCCCCTTTGCCACCTCCATTGTCCCCTTAACACACTTCTTGCCCCTTTACACGTTTCTTGGCTTTAATGGCCGATGGCTGAAAGAGGTTCGTCCCCTGCCCTGGCAACCCCCTTGGATGCTATAATCAGAAGGGAGACACTGTTGAACAGCCATCTTTTAGCCTCAGAGAAGGTGGAAGCTGACATGGTTAGGTTCGGTCAGAGCTGGTATCAGGAGGGGGCTTAAGGGAAGGGGCAGCCAGTGCATTTCGTACCGCCCCCTATCATTTGAGGGGGCGGGCACATTTGAGCAAGGAGACAACTCTCTTGGGCAACGGGAAGGGGTGTAATGGCTGAAAGTGCCCCACACAGTGCAAAGTTCACGCTGCAGGCATCTATCGTGAACAAACCTCCAGACCTGGGAAGACTTCCTCTTGCCAACTGAAGATGTGAGTCCCACCTTCTGGAGTTAATGGGGTTGACTGGCCTTGTGTGACCCTAGGATGGAGTTGCTAAGGTACCCAGACTTCAAGATGACAAAGGAACCAGGAACTTGGAGAATCCCAGCACTTGTTTGGCTACCTCAGGAATTTTCTAGAAGTCACTAGCTCTTTATTTCCCATTTTCTGAGTCTCAAAACTGTAGGGCAGAAAATTTGCTAAAAAAAAAAGAAAGAAAAAAAAAGAAAAATCAGATTTTAAAAAGTCCTTTAATGATACAAAGATAACTTTACTAACCAGCCAACTAGTTTAAAATGAGTACGAAAGAAAGATCCAAGTTCAGAATAATGTGAGTTCTTTTGTTCTGGTGCCTTGTTTCTGGAAATTACAATTGCTCTCATTAGTGGGTAGTTTGTGCCTGTTTCAGCATCAAGTGTTCCAGATTGGTGAGCCTGCTGTAACCCGGTCAATAGAGGGGAATTCGGCACAGGGCAGGCAGTGTTTTCTACTCTCCATAGCAAGCTAGATAGGTCTATTCTGCTCTGTCTACATCAAATACTTTCACTTTTCCTTTTTATCTTTTCTTTAAGGGTCTCATTTTATACTCCAGACTAACTTTGAACTCACTGTGTAGCTCAGGCTGGCCTCAAACTCAGTGACCCTCCTGCCTTAGCTTCCTAGAGCTGGCATTACAGTCATGACCCCCACCACCTGACTCCTGCTTTCCCGTTTTCTGGACTCTTGGTTTTCCTCTCC
>LOJH01036539.1:0-15493 GCA_001685095.1 Ellobius talpinus | reverse complement strand
AGAATTTTCAACAAACCAGTATGAGAAATGCCAAAATCTAAAGCCACACACACAGGAACATGGGAAACTTTCATGAGGAAAGTGTAGCAAAAAGATTCTAAGAGTGACAAGAGTTCATATGTGAAAGGCAGTAGCAAAAACTTCAAAGGAGTCGTTATAAATATGCTAAGAAGCTAAAGGAGCCGTAGTGAAAGACATAAACAGGTAACAATGCGACATCTAAAAGGGGCTACCAATGATGTTACAATTGTCACACTGAGAAAGTATAATGGAAATTCTTGCATTGAAAACTTGAAACCCAAACTTGAAAACTACAAACCCAAATTTACAAATGGACTAAAAGGGGTCTATAGAAGAGTCAGCAAAGCAGAATATTCTCTTAAAGGTCGTATGACTTTAAAAACTAAGAGGAAAAATAAGTATTAAAAATTAAGAGAGCCTTGAAGAAATAAAGATGTCATTGAACCAATATATAATAGGAGTCCCAGAGAGGCAGAAGAAAGAAAAAAGAAAAAAAAATTGGAAAAAAAGATAGTACTTTCCAACGTGATGAAATATATTCAATTGTGTAGAACCAAGCCATTGCCTGAACTCAGATTAAGGTAACACAGGTGCACTGTCAGAAACATCAAAAGACAAATGGTGAAAGTCAAGCTAAAATGAAACTTTGACAGCAATATGAAGACCCATCTCATTCAAGGGACCCCAGTGGGATAAATAGGTACCCCCTTACCAGAAACAGAAGCTAGCAGAAATGGGATGTCACTGTTAAGAGTAAAAAAAGACAGTCAAGAATCTTTTATACCCATTACATTTATCTTTCAAAAACAAAGGCAAAATAAAGACATTTTCAAAGACATAAAAATAGACAATGTGTCGCTAAAAGCCCCGGCTTGCAAGAAATACTGAAGGGGGTCTCTTAAGGATGACGTGAAAAATACTCACGTGCTAAGGGAGTGAATGATAGGAAATATATGCATATGTACTCTTTCCTTTCTCAGCTACTTTAATCGACATCAAATGTAAAGTAAACATTGTAACTATGTCTCCTTGAAATGAAGTCAGCATAAATCTGAAAAGGTTTGATAAATAAAAGCGTATCTTTAAATCCTAAGAATAACGTCACAAAAGAAAAAACTCACTGAAGGCATTAATGATCTATCACTATAACATATATATTTACACACATATATTTATAAATAATAAAATATATAGTTAATATATTTATTATACTTTTAAAATGTCTCAAAGAATTCATGTGCTGGAGTCTTAGTTCCAAACATGACAGTGTTTGGAAGAATAACGTTATGGATTCAAAGTTCTTGTGCTGTTTGATATTAAGGGCTCTGCAGAATATGTTTATTCTGTGGCAGACTCATCCTTACTCTTCCATCACACCGTGGCATCGCGAGGTCTCAATGCCCTGTTTGAACTTGCCAGCCTCTAGAACCAGGAACCAGTGACTAGCATTTCACTGTAGCTATCAGTCTCAGGGGTCCTTTTTTATATAGCGCCACAAACCCATTACATGATGCAATAAACGGGCTAAGCGACAGAGATGGAACAAAAAAGATTTCATGAGGTGCATGAAAAATGAAAAAAGTTAAATGGCATATACCATACCAATAACTATATGAATAATATTATGTGTGAATGGATTAAATAAATCAAGCAAAAACAGAGATTGCCAAACTAGATTGTGAATAGAAAACTGGGCCCAACTATATATCCTTGTCTACAGGAGACAAGTTTTGTTTATTTTTGTTGCAAAAAATAGTTTAATAATGGTTTTCACTAATATATATGTATATAATTGTGCATTGTTCATATTTGTCTCTGACAAACACCTTTCCCATCTTTTCTCAATCACCCTCAATGGCCTTCTTCCTCCCCACAAATAACACCTCTTCTGCTTTCATGTTATACCATATATACTTAAGTCTAGATTCTGTATATGAGAGAAATATACAATATTTTGTCTTTCTTCCTCCACATATTACCTTCTCTATTCCTTATAGATCTTCTCTCCTCTCATAGGCTCAATTCTATTTTCATGTCATACACACACACACACATGCACATATGAGCACACACATACCTATACACACATTCAACTCTACTTTCTGTTTATGAGAAATATATGGTATTTCTCTTTCTGAGTGTGGATTATTTCACTATTATGGTGGTCCCCAATCCTTGCACATTATCTAAAATTACATAATTTAATTTTTCTTTGTAGTTAAATAAAACTCCCTTGTATGTACCACATCCTCTTTATCCACTCTCCTGTTGAAAGGCATAGGCAGTTATAGACCACTGGTATTGTGAATGATGTAGTAGTAATAGACCTTGATGTTCAAGTATCTATATGATAATGTGGTATACTGACAGATTCTTTTGGGAATAAATACAGGTATGGTATAGAAAATGTGATGTTCCTGGTTTTAGATTCTGAGGGAACTCCATACTGAGTCTATCATGGTTTATATCATACACCAAAAACAAATAAGGGTTCCTCTTTTGCCACATCCTTACCAGTATCTGCTGTCATTTGTATTCTTGCTGATAACCATTCCAAATGAGGATAAGATTGAATCTCAAGGCAGTTTAATTTGCATTTTTCTAGATGACTAAGGATGCTGAACATTTCAAGTATTTATCATTGGCAATTTGTATTTCTTCTTTTGAGAAGTGAGGAGAAGTGTTTTAGATTCCAATATTAGTACTTTGAAAATAAAGAATGATAGTGGGTTTGTTATGGAAGTATCAAACATAAGAAATTGTGAATAACTATACTAATGGACAAAATAGGTTCTACAAATAAAATATAGAGAAAATAAGGACATTTATTATGAGAATAGGGCCAATACATGAGGAATATATACAATGGTTATAAATATTTATGCACAAACAACATAGCAGATGAATTAGACATATAATTGAGAGAAAATACACAGTTCCAAATAATAGTGGATTCTTAATTCCCATTTACCTTAATGACAGGAAAGAAACAAGAACTGGAAGAACTGACAGTCCTATAAACCAGACCTTTCAGATATCCCATAGAAAATTAAGCCCAATAGTTGCAAACTATTTCCTCTGAAGAACAAGGGACAAGCAAGATTACTCAATGGGCAAAGGTACTTGTTGTCAAGCCTGACAGCCTGGGTTTAGTCTCATAATCCATATTATAGAGAGATAGAAAAGAGTCCCAATAGGCTGTCCTCTGACCTATAAACGTGTACTGTGTCACAAACACATCCGCACACAATTAATATATAAACGAAAAGATAAGTCTAAAGGAAAATAGATATAGATAGATAGATAGATTGATAGATAGATGATAGATAGATAGATAGATGATAGATAGATACATTATAGATAGATAGATAGATAGATAGATAGATAGATAGATAGATATAGATGATAGATAAGATCGATGATAGACAGATGATAGACAGACAGACAGACAGATAGATGAAAGAACACCTGAAGGTGGGGGCTTGGTATCATAGGCGCCTGTAATCCAAGACACTTGGAAGGCTGAGGGAGGAACTGCAAATCCAAATCCTGCCTGGACCACAGAGGAGGTCAAGAACAGCCCAAGTAACTTAGTGAGGCCCTGTTTGAAAATCTTAGAAAAGATATGTTCTTAGCTATGCCTTAGTGATGGAGTTCTTACCTAGCATGCATAGACGGCATCAATAAAGACAGAAATTCATTCTCTAAACAGAGAAATGGAAAAATTTCAACTAGAAAAATAGTCCGAAAGAAAGAACCATCAAATTACTGAAGCAATAAACAAAGGAATAGTTATCTATTCCTGACTTTGCGGAAGAGAAGTGTGAGCAACTTTACCATCCTGTGAAAATCTAAATACAGGGTTATGTAGATGTGTACAAGGCCGCAGAAAGACACTGACCTCTAACCCACAGGAGCAAAAGAGAATATCTAAATCAACTTGACAAGTGAAAACACAGAAAAGAATCAATAATCACAGAAATACATATATACACATGTGTATTTTTCCCTTAAATTTTTCTGGGTCAGTAAAATAGTTTAGTCAGTAAAGACATCTGCAGTCAAGCCTGACCGCTGAGTCTGACCCTGTGTTCACACGGTGTAAAAAGATTGCTAACATCTCCAGGTTGTCCTCTAACCTCCACACATGCCGTTGCACACATGCACACACACACACACTCACATGTATAAGCGCAAAACAAATGAGTAAACATATAAATGTACTTTAAACATTTTTAACCGAACATTTTAATTTATATTTTTGTATGTGTACAAATATGTAGGTTCATGGCTGTACCCTAGCATAATGAACAACTTTTGAAAGTCAAGTGCAATGAACTCCAGGCTACTTTGCCCACAAGAACCTATCTCCACCATGATCGTGTTGAAGGACCCTTGGGATTACAGACTCATGAGCACTGCATCTAGCTTGCCATTTAGGTTCTGGAGGCCAAGCTCATGTCTGATTTACTAGACCTTTCCCACCCAGCTATCTCATCGTTTCCCTAAACCCAAGAATTTAATTTATTTTTAGTCAAAAAAAACTGTTTACAACAAAAAGAAAAAAATGAGGCCTAGCTGGCTTCTGTGGTGGAAAAAATAAGATGATTTGCTATTGCAGAGAGAGAGGAAGCAGCAGAGAGTGGAGAAAATCCAGAGGTTTTTAGAGCATAATTCTCCTGTAACACTAGGAAGATATTTCATTATGCATTTTTGAAAACTCAAAGGACACACACCAAGACTGAACCCTAAGAAAGTCAGGACTTTGGGTGAGGGGACATGCGGGTGACAGCACAGCCTGTGTCATGGTATATCCATGGAGGGGATGCAGTCCAACGCAATGAGAGTCCCTGTAGTTTCTGTTCAATTTTATTAATTAGGAAATAAAGAATAAAAGAGAAACTACAGTACTGACATGTATTAAATACTATACAGCTGAGCCCCCAAATGCTTAGCTAAATCAAAAGAGAATTTTTAAAGATTGCATTGTCTGATCTCATTGATGTGAATGTTCAAAATAGGTAAATCCACAGGGACTGAAAGTAGATTAATGTCTGCCTGGGATCCCAGAAGATGGGGAAATTGCAGCGATGGCCAAATGGTAGGCAGCTTCTTTTAAGATAATGAAAAGACTCCAGTGTTGAAGGTTGTTCAACTCCATCAAAGTATTAAAACCCAGAATGATCATTTTAAGTGAATTTACGGCAGATGGATAATATCTTTAAAAGCTACTTTAAATTACTTAAAAGCCCAAACAATCTCTGAAAATTAGGAAAAGTAAATCCATACAGGACAAAACAAAGCAAAAACAGAACAAGTTTGTTGCGGCTGTAGCTTTCCTGGGTAGGATTGCTGGTCTCTTCTAAATCCTGATGTTTAGAAACCAGGAAGGAATGAGCATGTCATAGGAAAAGTGGGGTTTAGGAATCACACTGTCCCTGCATTAAATCGGCTCTTGTAGTCAGGGTCGCTTAAAATACTTGCCAGCTCAAGACACTATCAACAAATCACATCTAGGACTGAGGTGGAATTCATAAGAACAATCTTATCAGTTGGAATTAAATACACTACATATGCATGGCTCATAAACCTTCAATCTAAAATAATATACATAAAAATGTGGCCTAAGTTACCCAGAACGCAATTGGAGCTAAAAAAAAAAAAAAAGCAAGCACAAGTCAGTCTTCCCCACATCAAAAAATTTAGGACAAGCTCATATCCTAAAGTGACAAAATACAGTAAGACATAATCCTCACAGGCAGAGAAGTAAGGGCTAAAATAAATAGCTAGCACTGAACCTTAAAATATCAAGTTATATGACAACAACAAAAATGGCTTTAATTGTTGACATGTCAAGCCAGAACTGTTAGTGCAAACTCAAGAAGAAAAAACAATGCAAAATGAAATAATGTTATCCAGGCAATTATCCTGTCATATAGAGAATCAAAAATTAATTGAACTATACTCTTAAGAGCTGTTATTTTTACTATATGCCTATTACAAAAGAATTTTTATTTTTATATTATTTTTAATAATGTGCAAAAGTGTTATCTCGGTGCTGAGACCCATAGCCAAACATTAGCAAAGCCAGGGAAACTCTGCAGAAGAGGGGAGGAAGGATTGTAGGAACCAAGGACAAATGTGGACGTTGGCCACAGAATCAACTAGGCAGGGTTCATAGGGGTCACAGAGTCTTAAGAGACAAACACAGACCTTGAATGGGTCTGAACAAGGTCCTCTACATATACCTATGGTTGTGTAGCTTGGTGTTTTTGTGGGACTCCCAACAGTGGGAAATGGGGTGTCTCTGACTCTTTGGACTATGCTTGGGACCATTTTCTACCTACTGGATTACCATGTCCAGCTGTGACTTGATGGTTTGTGCCCAGTCTTGTTAGGCCATGTTCAGTGATATCACTGGGATACCTGTTTTTATTTTTTATTTTTTTTTTTAAGGAAACAGAGGAGGAATTATTCTAGGGGGCAGGGAATGGGAGAAGTTGAGGGAGAGGAAATCACAGTTGGAATGTAATATATGAGAGAAGAATAAAAGTTGGTTGGTGGGTTTTTTTTGGTTTTTGTTTTGTTTTGGCTTTTGGTTTTTGTACCTAGGACTTTGGGATGGAGATAATTTCATGTAAACTACATGGCAGCAACATACCACATAAGAAGAGTTAAGGATCCATTCACAAAACTTTCTACAGTACTAGATAGCCAGATAGCAGCATGGGGTAATTTAAATGTCATTGATAATATAATTCAACTACCCATAGAGGTGGGGACTAAATGTCGCCCTAACAGTAAACCTGGAAAGTATGTTGAAGATTGATTAATTGATCTTTTTACTTCTTCCTAGTATTCCTGATTCATCAATCCAGTCACCATCTTTGATTACCACAGACATGAAAAAGAAACCTGAATGTTAATTCCTGCTCTCATTACTTTCTCAGCCCTAAGAGTGTGAATGCTTACACAGTATGTCTGGTGAGATTTTGACCTAGAAAAGTGTCTTCCTCTAAGGGACGGTGTCTAACACACATTAGAAAGGGAGGAACTGGATGGGAAGGACAACAGCCAGCAGTGAAACTGGGAAGGGATTTCAACCAATATAACCGGAGGACATTGACAGAAGTAGAAAAGAAGGACAAAGGGGGATTGTGTGCAGTCAATTGAAAATAGTGTCGTAACACTCCTGTTACACAGTAGAGTGCATCATTGTGTGAGCTGCCATGTGGGTGCTGGGAATTGAACCGAGGTTCTCTGGAAGAGTAGCCAGCGCTCTTAACTGCTAAACCATCTTTCCAGCCCTAAACTGCATCGTTATGAAGAGAGATTCCTTCAATACTCATATCGCCCAGTAGCAACCCGATTCCCCAATGCTTGGATTTAGCAAATGCAAAGGTTTGTATCAGAAGGCTTTGTCTTAGATTTGACAGGCAGCCAACTGAATTCTGTAGAAAGAAAGGAGTCAGAAGGAGCAGTTACCTCAATAAGGACGGTGCTATATAATAAACCTGGATCAAAAGGAGCCAAACGGTAGCCAGGAGCAGGGATTTTTCTGCAAGATACGCTGCATGCAGTTCCCAAGACGACAAATACTTGATTAGGGTCAAGTGTCTGCAAAAGAGTTCAATTTTCATCTGACATCGCAAGCTTGCATCTGGGACATGGAGAGAAGGGGGAAAAATTCCACAGAGATGGAAGATAATAGAGATGATGAATGTGTGGAGCAAAAGCGCTGCTTTAAAGACCATTAACTCGGAGGCGGTGGATGGTTTCTGAGCGCGTACATTCTGTACCCGAGTGTGCAGAAACACCTGGTTTCCCTGTATCCTACCACGGCTCTTCTCTTCTCTGAAGGACTTAGGAAGAGTCCGATGCTCTCGTAGTCTGTAGAGAAGAAGAGACATTGCTTCAGAACAGAAACTTTGATGCTCTAAATTTCCACTCGACAGATAAAAGAGAAACGGGCTGCCGGGCTGCCGCTATGCTTGCTGTGTCAGAAAGCTTATACCCACGCCTCACTTTACAACATAAAAGTTTCATTAACAAGGTTGAACCTATGAACTGTTGAGTAGACACAGCAAATAGGCATGTTTTATACTACAAGCTTTTAAGAAAGAAAAATGGTGTGTGTCTTGAGTCACAACTGGCTGCGGAGGACAGGGAGAGAATTTTCTGACACCGTATCAGGAAGTCAGGGACACCATCACTTGTTCCTGATCTCATGTCCTGGATGCTGAAACTTACCAGAGATAAGCCCCTAACCCCACCTCTTTTTATAGTGCTGCTATTGCCTAAATAACAACCACTATACTGAATATCAGTAACCTAAAGGTCATTACAATAGTCTCCACATAGCGTCACCTCGCCCAGTAAGAAAATTAGTAGTATTCTTATTTTTAGAAAGCCCTCAGGGGATGTCTTGGTAAAGTTCCACAGCTGCTGAATATCGGATCTAAAATTTATATCCATTTTAATTTGATTTCAAAGCCAATGTTGTGAATGACCGTGTAATATCTTGACTAACAATGTATTTCATTTTAGCTCTCTACCTAGTCTGACATCCATCCTGTATTGCTATTAATAAGAGCATAGGTACTTCCTATATTTTGCATTAATAGACCACAACCATAGTTCAATCACTAATAAAACTGTTTGACCAACCAAGCATTAACAAGATATTAATATTTAAAAAAATACTGAGACAATGTCCACCCACAAAACCTCTGTATCAATTTATATCTACTGCAACCACAGAGTGTTCCTTGTGAGCTCAGGACCATGCTTGAGTCTACCAGACCTAAGGAGCTCCCAGAGGAGTTGGGGGAGTGGCTATAGACAAATGACACAGAAGCTGCTATCTTAACATCCTGTGCCCTATTCCCTGATGCAGAAATATCACAAAACACCTTCTAAGCTGGTGGTTCTCAATCTTCCTAATGCTGTTACCCTTCTATACAGTACCTCATGTTGTGGTGACCCCCAACCATAAAATTATTTTTGTCGTTACTTCATAACTCTTATTTTGCTACTGTTTAGAATTGTAATGTAAATATCTGTATTTTCCGATGGCCTTACATGACCCTGTGAAAGGGTTGTTTGACCCACAAAGGGGTTGAGACCCTCAGGTTGAGAACTACTGCTCTAGGCCGTCGCTCCCTGGGGGTTCCAGCTGCCATAGCTGTTCAGGCTCAGCACCACTCCTTGAACTGACTTCTTTGCCACTCCCCTACCTGCATATCACACATCTCCAACAAAATTATTCAGATTCAGTTGCTTTGTAAGATGAAGTTATTTGGATTCAGACATGGTTTAACACATGAACTGAAAACAGCAACTGTTTCCTAACTGTTCTTCTATATGTGGCAATAATAGCTTGTTTGCCCTTCCTCCCTTTTAAAAAGTTTGTCTCCAAAGGATAATGACATATTTATTTATTTATTTTTATTGTCACTTTTTACTGAATGTATGTTCTGAAGTTGGGCCTTGTGACCCACTTGGAGCTACTCCTGATGCTGAGGCAGAAGGATCTCAAACTCAAGGCCTTTGGGAGCAATATAGGGAGGACTTGTTTCTGAAACAATAACAATAATACAAAAGGTTCCACGGCTATAGCTCAGTGCTAGGGCACAGGCCCTAGGTTCAATCCTCAGAGCACATAGACATGATAGAGCTAGAGAGAGACAGAAATATAGAGAGAAAGGGAGATGGGAAGAGCTAGATAGAGGGAAGGGAATAAAGAGAAGAAAAGAGAGAGAAATAGAGATAGAGAAAATGACAGTAGAATCCTTCCCCTTTCGCATAATTGAATAATTAAAGTCAAAAGAATCCCTCGTACCTCCAATGTGATCTTGCTTCTCTTTTCTCTTTCCATCTTACCTCTCTAAAGAGCAAGATCATGAAAGCAATCATTAAGCTATACTTAGGTTGTATAACTAGTGAGAGTCTGAAATCAGGTGTCAGTAGGGTTGGCCTCTCCTGAAAACACTACTCAATCCCTTTCCTCCTGTGCACAGCATCTTCTTACCTTGTCTTCACACAGCCTTCTTATTGTATATGTCTGGGCCTACATTTCCATAACAGCAGAAGCTATGAGATCCCCTCTTACATTAGTGTTACAAGTCACTTCAATCAGAATAGCTGATTCTACTACCATACTGTTACTAATGCACAGTCAAAGATTTGTAATTATTTTCTCTACTATTTAGTTCATTCAAATGTAAAATTATACCTACAAGTAAGAGAATACGCCATGGAAGTATAAGAAGATAAACCCTAGGCAGCTGGTAAGATTGTGGCTTGATGTCTTTGAAGGCAGACAAAGAAGAAAAGCTGAGAGGCCCATAATTATTCATGCCATGGTTGAAGCCACTCATCAAGACAGGCAGCCACACACAGCCACCTTCATCACAGTTCCTGGTATTTCATTCTCTTCCACCATGAGCACAAAGCCATTCTTGCTCAACCCCTCTCTGCAAGCGAAGCAAAGTCAACCTAATCAGCCAACAACGGGAATCACAAATGTACAGGGGCTTATGATTCATCACTCAGGGGACAGCTTCTGCAGTCCTCATCAGTGATTAAATGTTTAGGGCCAGGAATGTCAGCCACAAAGAAAAGAAAACACTGTATTTCCTAAATATCTTGGAAAGAACACTGAAGGCTGTGGGTCAATCAGTCAATCATGGGAAAGGCAGAGTCTGGCTACATCATTAAAAGAGACAAAGCATAGACCATGCTCCAGGTCCACTCCCTTGCTTTCTCTCTATTAGACAATACTGGGACACCTGTGTTTTATTTTAGGCCAAACTTGAAGTAAATCTCATCACCAAGGATGAAGAAGTACAGATATTATATAAACAGTATGCTTTCTCACACATCCTAGGTGAACATGATGTTTGTTGTCAGGGGTTCCGCAAGTGTAGGGAACCAGGGACTGTCACCCTATACTGGTTCAGAACAGAAGACAGCATTCCTCCTGTTTCATGGCATAACAAAAGAACAATCTGCGTCCAACCCGTCATGAACAAAGCCAACAACTGCAGGAACAGAAGCCTAAGTCCTGATTGCACTGACGTTTCTAAGTTGGATGCGAAATCGTTTTAATAGCATATAGATATTTGTGCTTAAAGTTTCATTTCCTCCATTCAATGCCAGGGTTCTGGGCCTGAGTCTGAAATACTGAGTTCTCCTTCCCTGTTTAGACCTCTCCAGTTTCAGCTGGGAACAGACTTGACCCAGACAAGAAAAGGGAGCCTAGGGTACATTTGCATATTTTAAATCAAATACCTGTGCTCCAGCTGCTGACTCAACATCGCACAGACTCTCATTGCTTGATCTCCAAACACTGTGCCGACTGACACGCCTCAGTGTGCAGGCCTCGTTAGATGGACGGCCTCTCATTGGGAGAGCCTTGCTCCGCACACTAGACCTCTCTACAGCTGTGAAGATTTGAGGAGGAGTTCAGCTGGCCCCTCCTGTCACTCGTCCTCCCACCTCGTCTGTGAACTAACATCATCTCTCTGTCGGGACAAACTGATCACACAAAGGTCCTCCACTCCAGACCTTGGCACTTTCCCGCTACACCAACCGAGAAGCAGTGATTATTCCAGCCCCTGCTCCCGCTCGGCTATTCATATGGGTCTTTCTTTTCATCAAGTGTTCCTGGAAGCCCCTGGCCACCTGATCCACCTGATTCAATATGGAAAGCCTTCATAAGCCAGAAGCAGCAGGACAAAGGGCTGCTGTGCTCCGCCTGAGCACACTCGCCCCACCCCTTTCAGGAGCAATATGGAATGGATTGCATGACCAGCCTGGACTTAATAGCTCAATCTATTTTCCACCCTTTCCTGATGGCCAGATTTGAACCACTCCTCCAGGTTTGACTTTCTAATGCTGCTGAGTGGATTGCTAATTTTTCTCTGACCCTAATAACCATATTTATTTTAGAGACAAAAAGTAAATGATTTTAAGTCATCTACAAAGCATACCTGTAAAAAATTAATGAATGTCTCTGTAACTTCATTTTCTGAAACTCTTGAGTCATTGTTCTAGAATCTTCCTGGAGTCCAAAAAGGTTCCATAGCACACAGTTTTGGGTGCATGCAGCTACTGCCTGAGCATAAAATGCCTGGTCACTGTGTGCACCATATTCCAACAGAGGAAGAAGGGACTCAAAATATAGCTCCACTATGTAGCCCTATTTTTAATCACTTATTCTGAAGTAAAAACTCTAGACCTAAAACTGCATATAGGGTGAATAGAAATAAGTAGTAATTATGAGATAAACATTGTATAATTTGTGTACATGCAAAAAGGAGAGTGGAATAAATTGACTTAGGGCAGCAGCAGTGCTAAATGCTCCCTTGTTAAATATTACCCAGAAATCCACCTTTCTTAAAGTTCTGAAAGCTACAAGGAAAGAGGTTTCTCACTGAAGGATCCGTAATACATTTACATTTTAAAATACATCCGTGGAGGAGCCAAGAAAAAGTGGTGATTTCTCATTTTCAGTGTCACTTGGTATTCCCTTTACTGCTCTCTCTCTTTCTCTGTAGGTCAGGACAGGAGAAAGGTCTGGAAATGGAAACCACCTGATGGCAAAGATAAAGAAGTCCCAAAGTGACAGTGAGACGCAATTACTTATCGTGTGCGTTGGCCGAGGTGGAACAGGGCATGATGAAGGCTCCCTTGCCAAGAGAATTAAACAAATTACCATCTTGGTTCCGAGCTGCTTCTTTCTGAGCTGTGGAATGAAGGTGTTTGAGTACAAATGACACCCTACAGTCAAAATGAAAAGCTACTCCTTCAGGGAGGAAGTTTCTCTAAAGGGTTTTTTAATGTGCCGGGTTGTTTTTGCCAAAGAGCCTGCATCGTCCCACCGAAGCAGAAACGCTGCTTTTCTTCAGTATGACCCATTGCTGGGCTGACCTATCGCCCCAGGGTCCAGCTTCGGACCTGAATGGAGTCTTGTATGGCTGCTTCCCATGCTCGGCCGCACAGTCATGTGGCAAAACCGAATTGTTTTGATGAGAGCTAGAGAACAGGCTATGTTTAGACAGACTGGGTCTGTTTTTACCCATTAAAGGGGGCTCCTAAAACTGCTGAGCTGTCATTAAAGCACATAGTGAGGTGCCCAAGACAAAACAGCAAGAAGTAAATTGGCTTTGTGCAGCCAGGCACTCTGAGTCCGGAAAGACATGCAGTGTTCCACAAACTCCATTTAATGGTGCAGAGGAGAAACCAACATTTAATTCAGTTGTAACTGAGAGGATCACCTTGAATTAGACTCCGGGAAACAAAGGGAGACAAAGTTTTGAGTTGCAAGCACCGGTCAACAAATTGGGCAATGTTCTTGGGTTCATTAGCTAGCACAACAAAAATTCATGAATTTGGCATAATCAGAAGTAAAAAACAAAGGACGTGTTAGGCCTTCTAGATCAAAACAAGATTATACAATACTTTACAATACTTCTTGGACTCCTGCCCTTGTCTTAGAGCTCCAAGCTGAAAACTTTTACAAACAAAGATTTTATTTAATGTCTGAATTCCAAAAGAGCAATTTGTGATTATCGCACCATCCTTGGTATGAAAGCAAATATCTCCAGTGGGATAACACTCCTCCCAAATCCTCTTTACACTACTGATTCCATTGGCCTTGAAATTAAAATGTTTTAATAAAATATATCTCAAGGATAAATAATATTTTCTACCCCATTTACTTAATCCTAAATTCTGAATTATAAACTGGTGAAGCCAGATATTACTTTGCCTTAAAACAGAAGAGGCTTCTGTGACTATTTTGATGAGCAGAAATGCAATTCCTTCCTCATCACTTTGGAGACCGCATTCTCTAAGAAGAGTTCCCTCTCATTCAGTTGATAGCTAACTTGACCTGCCTTGGAGAAGGGGAGAATCTCTAGAGCAATGTTGGGCAGATTTTGGAATAGCAGGCATTCTTAGAGAGCTCTAAACTGACAAAGGAATGCTACTCTTTCCCTATCCAAATTATATTAGCTCAATATCCAAATAAGAGCCTCAGCATGTCTCCCTACAAGTGGCCAGTAGGACATCCAGCCATGAAGAGCCTCTGTTGCTTGCAATCAGGGCCATCGGTGCAGGCACTACTGTGGTGTAGCAATGAATGAAGAGAGAAACTGGGAAAGAAGCATAGAATGAACCATCCTGCAAAGCGAGACAAAGATTCATGTACTTCACTGTGTTTAGTTGCTCCATCCTCTTGCTACTTTTCTAGAACTTTTTTCATACTTAATGCACAATCCTGATCAAGTGAACAAATTCCCTTCATGTTGTATAATAACACTCCCTCTGAGTTGAAGTGTCCCATCTTGAGCAGAGATTCCTTTAGACTCAGAAAGTTCCAAGTTAGAACATTTTCTTCAAAAAGGAGTGTATGGGAGTGGGAGGGCTGGGATGGGGGTCATGAGACCAGTTAGGAAGTAAACAACTCACAAGTCTCAAAAAATTCCTAAAATGAACAAGAACTAGAAGTCTCTTCCAGGGTTAAAGAAGCAATAAACAGTTGGTGGGGGAAGAAACTCACCAATCTGTTGAGCTGTGTGCGAGTTGTGCAGAAAGCTTTGTCTTTGTTTACTACTGTTCAGTAGTAAAGTTGCCTTTAGGTCATACTTGTTCCTCTAAGTAATCTTCATTCAAATTCCTGTAACACCAATAGTCCCAATTGGTTCACCAAATTGGACTTCAGTGGAATTAATACTTTAGTCTATGACCGGTGCTCTATCCAGAGTGAGCATGTGTTTTCTCATCTCTCCACACAGAACTATCACAACTTGTATTTCAGCAGTATCCTTGTATCTCCAACCGCTCCTCTCTCCACATGAAGTAGATAAACAAGTGTTTCACACACATCTTTGCCTAATGGGATTTTCCTTCACAATTTTCTATGGAGCAATCTCTGAATGAACGACTAATATGGATGTGAAATAGTTTTTCTTCTCTGGAAAAACATATTGTGAGCACATGAGGTAGGACTAGACTAATGTAAGTAGGGACATCTGGGTACAGTCTACCTATTTATGTAACTTATTAGTGTCTCTGACTCTACAGAGGCTTAATGCCAAATATGACCATTTTCACCACACAGTGGATTATTGTTGCCTTGCCTAATCTCATTTCTTGAGGCATTTGGTAATGCATAGCTCATGGTAGGTAGCTCTGGTTGTGTAGATAATGGATGAGTCCAACCAGTTTCTCAGGCTCTACTAAAGTCACCCATGCCAGGAACTGTCTTTAAATAAAGAACATTTGTTTACTTCAAAAGGCATAACTATATTCAAGAATCAAGCATGTTGGTTCTGTAGGGTTTTTTTTCTGATTGAAATTTGAATGGGAATTTTCCTGAGATGCTTCCTAGATTCTTTTTTTTTTATTTCAGACACGTTGAGATACCATCTTACTCCTGTCAGAATGGCTAAAATCAAAAACACCA
>LOJH01036536.1:0-12370 GCA_001685095.1 Ellobius talpinus | reverse complement strand
TTTGGAGCCTGTCCTGGAACTCGCTCTATAGACCACGCTGGCCTCTAACTCACAAAGATCCACCTGCCTCTGCTTCCTGAGTGTTGGGACTAAAGGCGTGCACCACCACTGCCCAGCTTGCAATGAGTTTGAGGCCAACAGAGACTAAATAGGGAGTTCTGGGTCAGTATGGGTGATGGTGGGAGATACTGCCTCAAAAACTCCTACACTAATCAGAATTTTATTATTAAAAGGCTACCCTGTTTCTCCATTTCTTAAAAAAGTGACGAAACATTTCCTTTTAAATTTTCACCGTTTTATTTTGATAGAAATATACAAATACCACAGAGTGCTTTAAGGAGGAAAGGGGAGGGGGAGGTGTCAAACCTCAAATAATGGCATGTTTGAGAGAGGAGTTAACTCCTATAGTTTCCAGTTAGAGTTCCCTTGATGGATTTATTTGGCTTTGCAGCCGACCTTGGATCTGGGTGAAACCCTGCTGGGTAACGCTGTCACGATCCTTTGCATGGACTCATAGCTAGCTATAGGAACAGAGGGTCGGCTGACTTGCACAGGAAACTAGATAGGCATTGTAAAATGTCCCTCCTGCTGCAGCCTCTGCTCTCTGAACCCCGAGAGACATGTGCTAATAAACAAATAAGTAAACAATAAACAAACAAACAAAGCAGGGCCGTCAGAGACTGGAGACGCAGCTCTGTCAGGAGAGCGCTTGTGCCGCAAACATGGGGACCTGCATTCAACCCGCAGAACAAACTAGAAAGCCACACTTAGGGACCCAGGAGAGTGACAGTCTAAAGGGAGACACTGGCTTTAGAAATCAATCAGCAGGATGTGGAGCTAAAAGAGAGGGGGAAGCCTCCTAGGAAGATGCCAGCCAGAAGAACTTGGCCACCTAAGGAGAAGGGAAGCTTAGAGACAGGGAACTGATTGGAAGCCTGGGTAAGGGCACCACCACCCCACAAGGAAGACTAAAAATAAAGGAGTGGGCATGAGGAAAGGAAGTGGACCAGGACGGGCAGGAGGAGTGCGGAAGAAGTTTTATGAAGTGGGTCATACTGAAGTCATTTCTACTTGGATCTAGACCAGCGGTTCTCAACCTTCCCTAATGCTGAGACCCTTTAACACAGTTCCTCATGGCGTGGTGACCCCAGCCATAAAATTATTTGTGTTGCTACTTCATAACTGTAATTTCGCTGCTGTTATGAATGGTGATGCAAATGCCTGTGTTTTCTGTCCGTCTTAGGAGACGCCTGTGAAAGGTACGTCCAGCCCCCAAAGGGTTGTGACCCACAGGATGAGAACCGCTGATCTAGAACATTCCAAGCTCTGCTTCTGGGCTCAACTCAGACTCCCCAGTTCAATACCAGCTAGTCAAACCACAGGTTAACTGCCAGATAGGACAGAGGCCTGAGAACGGCTTCCGGGGATCTGTGGGAGATTTTTGATGGCTGTGTTTGGGTCGGGGAAGTGAGAATCCTTATGTATACATTTGTGTGTGCGAGCATGCATGCATGTAAGCATGAGAGCATACATGCAAGCGAGTGTATGTGGTGCGTGTGCGTGTGCTTGTGTGTGTGCACCCAGAGGCCAGAAGAAGACACGGAGTTAACCCAACTCTGTCACTCTTCACCTTATTCCTT
Source organism: Ellobius talpinus (assembly GCA_001685095.1). NCBI lineage: Eukaryota > Metazoa > Chordata > Mammalia > Rodentia > Cricetidae > Ellobius > Ellobius talpinus. Next base: position 10,730 of record LOJH01036536.1, on the reverse strand, counting down.
TGGACAGGGTCTCTCCCTGAAACCGGGGCTAGGCTGGCAGCCAGCAGTTCCCAGCAATCCTCCTGCCTCCACCCTCCGTGGTGATGGGTTATGAGTGTGGGCGTGCTCAGGTGCACCTGTGTGCACATGTCCGTACATGCATGTGGAGGCCAGAGGTCAGTCTCACGTGTCGTTCCTCAGACACCCTCTACCTTGTTTTCAGATCATCTCTCAGTGGGATCTGAGGCTTATGATTAGGCCGGGCTGACTGGCCCGTGAGCCCTGGCTATCTGCCTCCCTGGTGCTGGGATGACAAGCCTTTCTTTCAGTGGTTCTGGATATCTTCATGCTTCCACAGCAAGACTTTTACTGGCTGAGCCCATGGGATTTGTATTCTTGCCTGAGTTGTAAGGCACAGCCTCAGTTGTTTGGCTGATGCTCCATCCTTTGGTGCTTAGCCCACACCAGCCCCCAGGTATGCTTCCTGTGACCCTGAAGTGAGATCCCGCTGAGAGAATCCTGCCGAGGAATACCTTGTCGGGTTTTTACCTTTGCTTTCTAGTGTCTACTGCTTCCAAGGCATTGGGGCCTCTGACCTCAGGCTGGGCTTTGCCTCATTGTGTAACCCAGGCTGACCTCAAATTGAAGATCACCCTGGATTCCTTGCTCTACTCCATCTGCTGCCAGGAAGTCCTATCTTTAGGTTCACTTTCCAATCATCTAAACATCTCAGGAGACCCTGGGGATGGGGTGGGAATGGGAAGACTTGCCAGGTCAAACCAGAAGTTGATTTGCTGTAGCTCTCAGGCTGGAGGATGACTCAAGGGAAGGGGCGTTCTTCGCTGATGTGAGGTTTCCACCTTGAGTGGAATCCTTGTGCTCCGGGGTTCATCTGCTGAACCCAGCGAGCTGACACAGCCCACAAGCCCCTTCCAGGTAGATAAAGGAGACGCCCCTGCTGACTCAGGAGGCTGAGGCATCGCTGGCTTCTCACCATCTGCCCAGAAGACATGGTGTCTGTCCCACCAACAGACGTGGCCACTGGGATGGGTGAGAGTGGACCTTTCCCAGACTCTTCCGGCTGTCCATGCCTGGCCAGCCTCTGCTGGGACCGTCCGCGGTGAGGCTTACTTCACTGCTCCAGGTCTTGCTCCTACTCATTGAGCACACAGGGTCCCTATAGAACTCTCAAGCCCCACAGCCACCAAAGATATCTGCATTCCTGCTGCAACTCCTCCCCAGGAGGCCGACAACTGGGCAGGTCACTTTCTCAGAACCTGTCACTATGCTGTATGGCCACTTATTTAGTCTGTCATAAAATCCATATTTTTGTTGATTTCTAACATTGAAAGCCAATCAATTAAAATAGTTTCCCAGTGGAGAACACTTAGATGGCTAAGACAGAAATCCAAGCGTATATCATAAGAACCTAATCTCCTTTTCCCCTCCTTTAGCCTCCAGAACTGCCCTCCGACCTGTTGCTCCCACCGCAAGCTTGTCCCTCCAGAGATATTCAGACCCTCTTACACACAACCTATTCACAAATGGCAGCATACTGCATCCAGGGGACCTCACGTGGCTCTCGGGGTTTTGTGTTGAAGCAGGTGTTTGGTATCTTACTCAGGTTCACTGTAGTTCAGTTTTCTCTGTCTGGACTGACTAGAGCTTCATAAAGGGAATCTTTCTCTCCCCCACGTTCAAAATGAGAAGGAGATGGTGCACTTCTCACGTCAGTGGAAAAAAAATCATATCTTCAAATACCAAATTTCCTCCATGCCCAGGGTCCAACCATACGTGAGTCTCCACGGGCTAGATGTGTCAAAAGGTCAGAAGGGTTTTGCAAGTGTCTGTTGTGAATAACATTGGAATAGGCCCTCTCCATAGAAACAGCCATGGTCAATCATAAGACTGAACCCTAGTCTTGCAGAAGGATCCCACAAGCCCAAACGCTCCAGGCTACCCACGGGCTAAGCTCCAACCTCTGTGAGTCCACAGAAGCTGTGGGGCTGGGAGACAGATCCCAGGCACAAAGAGGCAGAGCAGTGTTTCCTGACTTTGGCCTCCTCTTGGGGTCAGCTTTGCTAACTTTTCACATTGGGAGAAGGAGGAAGAATATGACTGTCCTGGGGTCCCTCATTTATGACCTCCAAGGGTTTGCTTTCATATTGCCACATGGCATGTCCTCCCATGCCAGGGAAGATAAGCCTTGTGTTACAAGCCTCATGGGCTAAGTAGCAATTCCTGCTTGCTCATCTGTCAACCATAGACATGAAATTACACGTTTTAGGGGTTATTGATTTATTTTCTGACTTCCTAGCTTATATTTGAAACAAAGTCTCCAATACCCCAGACTGGACTAAAACTTGCTGTGCATCCGGGGTGAGGTGAGATAACCTTGAACTCTGACCCTCCTGCCTCCATCTCCCAGCTGCTGGGATCACAAGCACATCCTAGCAAGTTCAGTTTGTGTGATGCTGAGGATCGAACCCAAGGCTTTGGGCTTTCTAGGCAAGCACTGTAACCACACAGCCACGGCCTCGGTCTCGAGGTGATGGTGGCTGAGTTCAGAAAGTGCTGTGTGGCAGTGACTGCTACCGACCAACCTGACTGATGCTGAGTGGGCGGCAGCAGAGGTTCCCTCAGAGAGCAGGGTCCTGCAGCTTGAAGCAAGGAACGCCTATGCTTTTCCTAGAGTTGAGGGCTCCATCGCAGCCTGGGTGGTCCAGAGCAGGTAGCCTCAGCCCAGTCCATAATGAAAGAGGCTGGCTAAGAGGCAGAATTCACAGGCAGGTGATGCAGGAAGGTAGCCATGGGTGGGCCTGGGTGAAACCATCTTGAACAAGATGTGGTGGGTGTGGAAACTCCCTCTGTTAAAAACCATGAGCTCGGTTTTTTCCGTTTCTGTGGGGAAGGAGGTGGTGGCATCCAGGAAGTGTGCTCTGAGATGCCTTCAGACTTCTAAGGGTTCTGTCTGTGGTTTCAAGCAGCAGATGAGCAGAATGGAGTGAGCGACCAGCACACCCTGGTTGGGAAACAAATGGGAAGGGGACAGTTTTATGACTCAAACTATGGAGAAATGTCCTGTTTTCCCATTCTTGCCCATAAGGAAATAAGAAAAAGAATAAGGGATGGGTTAGGGCTGGGAATCGCTGGATAGATTAGCCACTCAAACCAAGGGCAGTAGGCTGGCTGAACCCATCCTCTGCCTGGGGGTCAGCTGGTCCCTCAGTAAACAGAGAGCCTGGGTTACAGCGATGCTTCCTCTTTACTGGATTGACTGTGAGATGGTCAACCCAGTGTGGTTGGGATGGAGGCCTTTCCCACACAGAATTAAACCCAGGAAAGTCCAGGGTACTGTGAAACAGGAGTGGGGGACTATGCTGGTTATTTTCCTCATGGCTGGTGACCCGACAAGAAGCGACCTATGGGAGAAAGAAATCACAGGTTCTTCTGTGATGGAGCAGGCCTAGGCTTTCTGTGATGGAGCTCATTCTTGGCTCCAGGCTGCAAGCTTTCCCTCTTAGGAAAGCAAGCATCTCTGTGGTCTTAGCAGCATTCAAACTGGTCAGTACTGACCACTGCCTCATGGCACACTCTGAACTCAACAGGGTGACCCTTCCTCCCCTACAGGAGGTGATGGGATTGTTTTGGCAGCCGTGCCGTGGTGGCAGGAGTTTCAATTGCTCACAGGCATCTGTGAGTTGGGAAGTGGAGAGCAGTGTGTGGCAGATCTGCTTACTGTCATCTTTTCTGTCTAGGACCCCAGCCTGTGAAACGGCTCCATCCACATTCAGAGTGGGGTGTTGTTTGTTTGTTTGTTGTCTTAAAGACAGGGTTTCTCCGTGTAGCCCTGGCTGTCCTGGAACTCGCTCTGTAAACCAGGCTGGCCTTGAACTAGGATATCCGTTTGCTTCTGCCTCCCAAGTGCTGGGATTAAAGGTGTGCGCCACCACTGCCTGGCTAGAGTGGGTCTTTCTACCTTGTTAAGATCCCTCACATGGGGCTGGAGAGATGGCTCAGCAGTTTAGAGCATTTGCTACTCTTCCAGAGGTCCTGGGTTCAATTCCCGCTGACCACATGATGGCCTCAGCCATCTGTAACTCATTTCAGTGAATCCAACACCCTTTTCTGGTCAGGCACACACAAGGTACACAAATATGCATGCAGGCAAAATATCTGCACACGTAAAATAAACAAATCTTTATAAAAATTATAAATAAATGTCAAATCCCTCACAGACGTGCTAAGATATTTGTTTCTGTGGTAATTCTAAATCACACCAAAAAATAAAGAGATACAAGTACTGGTCTTACAGAGGACTCAGTCAGGGTGGCCCATGTCAGGGTAGCCCACAGCCACCTGTAGCGCCAGCTCCAGAAGATCCAGTGTCCGCCTCAGGACTCAACAGGCACCTGCATTCACACATGTACCTTCCCACACACAAACACACGTGCACATAACTTGCCAGTGTTGTGTAGGCGCACGCCTCTAATCCCAGACTCAGGAGGCAGAGGCAGACAGATCTCTGTGAGCTGCAGACCAGCCTGGTCTACAGAGTGAGTTCCAGGGCCGCATACTGAGACCCTGATTCAAAAATAAGAAATGTTTTAAAAGATAGCATGAGTGAAGATAGAATTTAGTAGACCCCCGGTCAGTGTTTGTTTCCTCCTGTCTGCTCCACACAGCCAGAGAGAACTGCAATCTTCTAAGGCTAATGTGGCCGTGTTTCCCCTTCTGCTCCAGGCCCTCACCATGCCCACCATCTTCCCAGAACTGGATCTGGAGAACTTTGAGTACGATGAATCTGCCGAGGCCTGCTATGTGGGCGACATTGTGGCCTTTGGGACCGTCTTCCTGGCCATCTTCTACTCCCTCGTCTTTGCCTTTGGTCTGGTGGGAAATCTGTTGGTAGTACTCGCCCTCACCAACAGCCGGAAGCCCAAGAGCATCACCGACATCTACCTCCTGAACCTGGCCTTGAGTGACCTGCTCTTTGTGGCCACCTTGCCCTTCTGGACTCACTACCTCGTCAACGAGGAAGGCTTCCACAACGCCATGTGCAAGCTCACCACTGCCTTCTTCTTTATTGGCTTCTTTGGGGGCATATTCTTCATTACCGTCATCAGCATCGATAGGTACCTGGCCATTGTCCTGGCCGCCAACTCCATGAACAACCGAACGGTGCAGCATGGTGTCACCATCAGTCTGGGCGTCTGGGCGGCAGCCATATTAGTGGCGGCACCCCAGTTCATGTTCACAAAAAGAAAGGAAAACGAATGTCTGGGTGACTACCCCCAAGTTCTCCAGGAAATCTGGCCCGTGCTCCGCAATTCGGAAGCAAACATCCTGGGCTTCGTGCTGCCCCTGCTCGTCATGAGCTTCTGCTACTTCCGAATCCTTCAGACTCTGTTTTCCTGCAAGAATCAGAAGAAGGCCAGGGCCATCCGACTCATCCTCCTCGTGGTGGTGGTCTTCTTCCTCTTCTGGACACCCTACAACATCGTGATCTTCATGGAGACTCTCAAATTCTACAACTTCTTCCCTAGTTGTGACACAAAGAGGGACCTGAGGCTGGCCCTCAGTGTGACGGAGACAGTGGCATTCAGCCACTGCTGCCTCAACCCCCTCATCTACGCCTTTGCTGGGGAAAAGTTCAGGAGGTACCTTGGACACCTCTACAGGAAGTGCCTGGCTGTCCTGTGCGGCCGTCCTGTCCACGTCAACTTCACGCCAGAATCCCAGCGGAGCAGACAGGAGAGCATCCTGAGCAGCTTCACTCATTACACAAGCGACGGAGAGGGCTCTCTCCTGCTCTGAAAGGCCCTGGACCCCACTGCGAACCCAGACTTCTTGACTCTGACTCCGGGTTATGAGGACAGACTTTTATTTTTCCTGCTGTGTCTTATGGGCAAGAAACATGGCCTAGATGCCTACAAAACAACCCCACAGCGTCTTTGAAAATTATTTGTTCAATTCATGAACGATACACATATTGCTGACTGTAAATGCTGAACATCGGGGCTTATGCGTGACAAAGCTTCTAATCTTATTGGAGAAGTCACAAAGGGGTGGCGAGGGTTGTTCACGTAGTCATGTCAGGGAGAAGCTGATTAAATCCTCAGACTGAGAGGAAACCAAGCTTTGAATCCAGCTAGAATGTCCCCTCTCTGACCTTCAGATTCTGAGTACTGACAGGTCATCCAGGCACACATTCCATAGCTTCAGCATCAGAGAAGGACCTGGTCTCTCTCTGATTTCAAGGTCAGCATTCCCAGGGAAGGACTTCCACTGGCCAAGTTGTGTCATGTGCCCATCCCTTGATTCCTCTTGAGAAAGAGACCTGGTCAGTCATCCTCATCAACATAGACCATGAAAACCAATATGGACAAGTTCAACAGAACTGCCATATATGGGCTTCCTGTACATGCTTCAGTATTGCCAGGGCAGACATTCATTCATTCATTCATTCATTCATTCATTGAAATAGAACTGATCTAAGATATTATTGGAACCTGAAGGTTGGATGTTGTGGAAGATATATTTCTAAGAAATTGGAGGGTGGGAACTACCCTGATAAGACAGAACAAGATCGGCTCATCTGCCTTACCATGGGACTGACTGACCCAGGCTCTCCCCTCAGCAACCAGCCTGTGTCTACTGCCAGCTTCTTCATTAGGCCCATCTTGAAAATGTCCTGAAAATTCCAAGGGCTCCCACTGACCACTGTATCATATGTAAACTCAAGGGCCTGACCTCTGAGACCAGGTACATAAGATGCAGTTCTAAAAACAGACTCTACATTGCCTCCTCCTCCTTCCCAAAAGACGCCACCCACGCTGCTGCCAGGTCCCTTCCAACACCCCCCACCCAGGGGAGGGGAGAGATAGAAAGAATCTCACCCCAGAGTGAAGGGATGGATTTATATCCCAGCTCTGTCACTTGTAATTGGGGAGACTGGAACCAACAGAACTTCAGCCCCTCACCTATAGAAAGGGGACAGTGGTGGCCTCATCTATTCTAGCATGGCAAATCAGCCAGGAATTTAGCTTCCCCTGTGTCTGGCACTGTTAAGCTGCCTCTGAGTGACAGCACAGATGGAGCGGGAGGAGCCTGCAGGACATAGCCAGACAAGAGACCCCCATTCCTACAGTGATGCTCAGCAGCCCCTAGATCTACAGACCCCTAACCATCTCCCTGCTGCCAATCAAGAGCCAGGCTATGTGAGCAGCTAGCTTTCTGCCCTCAACCCGAAAGCATCATGTGATCTAACCACAGGAGGCCCTCACAGCTGCACTCACTGACTGGAGCCTCCTTTATAGTCCAACACTGAGAATTCCAGGATGGCACAGTTCTGTAACTTGCTTTCTAAAAAGCACTGGGTCCCAAATTGCTCTCTGCTCCTGTGTAGCATTGTGATAACCATTTTAGAAGTCTCTCCCAGATGGTGGCACTGAGGAAGTTGTGGCATGTGGCTCACTGTGGCATGTCTGATATCTCCTTGGCAGTCTGTGTGTTTGTTTCAAGGGTGGCAGACTGAGCCACAGCCCTCACAGGCATGTCCAGCATTTTGACATTGCAACACGATACCATCTTCTACAGTGATCACAACTGAGAACCTCAAAATTTAGTTACCAATGTGGGGAGATGGGAGAGATGGCTCAGTGGTTAAGAGCACTGGCTGCTATTCCAGAGGGCTGGGGTTCAATTCCCAGAACCCACATAGTGCCTAACAATGGTCTTTAACTCCAGTTCCAGGTGATCCAATAGCCTCTTCTGGTTTCTGAGAGCACCAGGCAAACACGTGGTGAACAGACAGGCATGCACAAAAAATAAGTGAAAACAAAAACAAAACCAGAAAAACTTGTTTGGTTTTTCAAGACAGGTTTTCTCTATGTAACCCTGGCTGTCCTGAAAATCTTTGTAAACCAGGCTGGCCTAGAACTCACAGAAATCACCTGCCTCTTCCTCTCAAGTGCTGGGATTAAAGGTATATGCCACCATGCCGGTCTTAGTAAACAAAATTTTTAATTTCAAAAATCTCATAGGTTTTAAGTAAGTTTATGTTGGTGTTGCTATGTGGTCACCGCTGTCCGGGGCTGCATAGCTAGACACACCCACACTATGTCTATTTTACTTATAATTCTGTTGGTACACATTTGGTTTCCTTCCTATTTTCAGCAAATACAAATCTCACAGCACTTTAATCTGCGGAATTTTCTCTTTCCTGTTCAGTTATTTCTGCCAGTTAAGTTCTTTGCCATGGAGATAACTGCACCAAATGGTGTGGGAATGCTTCAGCTCCTCTCTCCAAGTATGTACAATTTTATCAGAAAGCAAAGCCTACCCATGGCTTTAAATCAGAACATGCATGAGGCAGAGGTAGGTGGATCTCTGCGAGTACAAGGCCAGCCTGGTCTACAGAGCAAGACCCTGACTCAAAAAAAGGGGGGGAATGCAAATTTCCATGGGATAGGCCAACTAGTCCTGAGTCTGAGGCGTGCATCATCATCTTGACTAATCAGGAAGTACTGATGTCTGTAAGTCTGTCAGATGCAGCCATATTGTCTCTCTGCAGTGCCACCTTGAACGCTAAGCACGGTAAAAGCTGTTTCAGCTTCTTTGAAAAGTTTTAACCCTGACTGATTGATCAATTGCGTGCACATGTGTAAACGTGTATATACGTGCGTACGCGTGTGTGTGCGCGCCCATGGAGGAACCCAGAAGACAAATTGCAAAAATCAAGGCTTTCCTTCCATCAGGTGGGTCCTGGGATCAAACTCAGGTTTTGGGGATTGGTGACAAGTGTCTTTATCTGGTGAACCATCTCTCTAGGTCCCATTTAGTTTTTGGTGTGTGTATGTATAACCTTAATTTGATAATGACAATTTGGTACTAAGAAGCGCATATTCTATACAACGTAAGAGCTGGGCTCCAGAGAAGTTTCCAAGGCAGTGAGACCATAGCTCTGCCCTCGGGGATTTTATTTTTGAGATTGAGTCTCACTATGTACCCTTGGCTTGCCTGGAACTTGGAGATCTGTCTGCCTCTGTCTCTGAATGCTGGGCTTAAAGGAGTGCCCACCACACTAGGCTTGATCTCTGTAGACAGAAGCATCTTGAACATGCTTGCTTGCTGTGTGGTAGCTCAGAGGTAACAATGTCTGACCCAAGACTTTAGAGATAAGAACTTCTCTGGGTAAGGGTCTGTGGTGCTAGGCGGATGGGTGTGAATTCATGTGAGAACACAAGGCTCTTAGAACGCAAGCTAATCCCACAAGGAGTGGGAGGTAAGACATCAGTAGCATAGTTGGAAGGACATTTCTTGGCCTGGCATTGCTGTGCGTGGGGTTTGCTCAGCCAGCAGAGGGTGGTGTCCAAGCCGCTGCTCCTTTGATGCCAGATCCTCATTCCAGCTGTTGAGCCCCGAGAGTTTTCATTAAAGTTGAACCTGTTTCTGGACTCCATGTAGGGAAGAACAAACTCTCCTGGCCTGAGAAACAAAAGTAGGGAAGCAAATGCTTTCTTTTCTACAAGCCAATTAACTGCACTGAGCAAGCGAGACGGCTCAGCGGATAAAGGGGCTTGCCACCAAGCCCGTCAACTTGAGTTTGATCCTCCGGCTCATAGGGTACAAGGAGTGGAGAAACAACTTCAACTTAGCTCCACACAGGTGCTGTAGCGTGTGTGTGCTCTCAAGTGTGCACACACACACACGTAATAAAAATAAAACAATACATATCCTGTATCTTCTCATTCGCTTTGCTGAACAGGACAGGATGAGAACACAGGGAATTTCACTGAAAATACCCGCATGGCAAGGACACATTTGAAGTCATTGGCTGTCGACACATAATTGGATCAGACCCTACTGCTGCCTCTGAGCTCTGAGTTCCAACGTGAAGGGGGTGGGGTGGGGGATGCCTCACAACCCAGCACACTACCCTGAGGCCCTCAGCCAGTTCCTTATGTTCTCAAAGGCCCCATATTCTTATCAGAGAGGAAGAAGCCCAGAGTGCTCCCACATCCTGGCACTGTGAAGGGTTAGCAAGACCCCTCTAGATGCACGTCTGGCTGTGAGGGTTCAATCATCACCCTGTTTCTCCTGGTCCCCCCTTTCTGCAGGACGACACACCTACTAGCTAGTCCTTGCCTCTTTGTTTTTCTTAGTTCCAGGATCAGAACAGATCCTTTCAAAGATTCACCTGCCTCCACCTCCCGAGTGCTGGGATTAAAGGTGCGTGCCATCCCTACCTGAAGCCGGCTATTTCTAAATGTGCTGAGATCAACTTTTGTCTCTCAGTAACAGGATTGCCCCAAATGAGGTTGCCCATTCAGCCAGCTTTACAAACAGTGCCTTGCAGCCAAGTTGTAGCTTCAGGAGTCCCCAGGAGCCAAAGAGTGGGGTGCAGTGGAGAAGAAAATTAGGTTCTGAGTTAGCATGTCTCTGTGTCTGTGTGTGCATATGTGTATATGTCTCTGTGTCTGTGTATATGTATGTGCATGTGTGTGTATGTCTCTGTGTCTGTATCTCTGTGAATGTGTGTCTGTGTGTGTATGTCTCTGTGTGTATATGTGTGTGCATGTGTTTGCATGTCTCTGTGTGTATGTATGTGCATGTGTGTATGTGTGTGCATGTGTGCATGTGTTTATGTGTGTGAGACAGTCAACCCCAGGCTTCATTCCAGGAGTCACCCACTTGATGTTTGAGACTCTCTCTCTCTCTCTCTCTCTCTCTCTCTCTCTCTCTCTCTC
>LOJH01036535.1:4320-15494 GCA_001685095.1 Ellobius talpinus | reverse complement strand
TTTTACCCTTAAAATAAATACCCCTTTAAATCCCAACTGGTGTAGGATTGTTTAGGACTTACACTTTCAAGACAGGATGGATCTTCCATCTTCAATTCAAAACGATCTATGGGCATACCTTTGGCTTTTAGTCCCTTGAATAAGTTTAACTCCTGTTGTGTATAGAAAGGTTCTACAGAAGGAAGTGAAGAATCACCAAGGGTAGAATTTCTAATGGTTTTGTTTTTGTTAAGGTACCTTCTGTTAATAAAGAGCTGAATGGCCAATAGCTAGGAAGGAGTAGATATGTGGAATTTCTGGGAACAGAGAGGAAGAGGAGATGAATCTAGGTCTAGAGACACCAGCAAGACAGTGTAGAAGTTGAACATACAGAACAGAGGAGAGGTAACTGAGACACATTGTAGAATGTAGATTAATAAATATATTTTGATTTAATTTATAAGAGCCAGTCGGGGCAAAGCCTAAATTAAGGGCCCAAGCTTTCAAAATAAGCCTCCATGTCATTATTTGTGAGCTGGTGGCCCAAAGAAAAGTCTGACTGCACAGAGGGCCCCTTGTAGAGCTAATATTTCCTCTTTGTTCTTAATGCCTCTTTCATTTGATGTTAGAATTCTGTTTTCACACTATAGGAAGTAGCAAAGCCATGACTGTCTATGTAGATACTGACATATTTTTCTTTAGCCTATCAAAGGGCTTATATTAAGGTTATATTCTCAGCTTTTGTTTTGGCAACCATGTTCTAGGGCTTTTGCCCAGAGGACCTGGTCTTGAGTCACCACTGTGTCTCTGATGTAGCTACACCCATCCGTAAATAATACAACTTCCACATTTGGGAGAAGGTAATCTCTCAATTCCCGTGTTTTCCCATTGACAGTACTCACAGTTTCAAGGCAGTCAAATACGGCCAGCTTCAGTCTTTGTCTGAAAGCAAGGTGGATGGATTCAACACTTCTACCTTCTGGATGGTCACTCTTGGAGCATCCAATAGCAACACTAGATATTGGGTTATCCTTGCATTTGAAGCCCATCTGTTGGGTAGTGACCTCCACTATGGGTATGACTCCACAGAGTGTTGTCCAATAAATTGAACATCCTGACCAAGAGACAGTTTTAATATTTCTTTAACTGGGATTGCAGTAGTAATGATTGCCCTCAAACAGTTAGACCATCCTGAGATGGTTAGTGCTTGCCATCATGAATCTAGTATCCAAGGTAGGAGACAGTGTTCAAGCAAACCTGTGCTTTCTTGGCAGAAACTTTGAAACCCAACAAGTCCAATTCCTCTAATAAGATTTTAGAGGCTCGTGCACAGTCCTCCAGAGTATCTTCTATAAGTCACAGGTCATAAGCATATTGTGACAATATTTCCTATAAGTATGAACTCAGGTAAGGGATCAGGTCTCTCCTCGGGGCTTCATCAAACAGAGTTGGTGAATTCAGGAATCCCTGTGGCAGTCATGTCCAAGTTAATTGACCAATGAAGGTTAATTGCCCATCTGTGTCTGTGCAATCAAAAGTAAACACAGGCTGGTTCACCTTGACAGCAGGCAACAAGAAGAAGGCATCCTTCAGATCAAAACAGTATAAAACTTTTTATTAGTTTACTGAGAAAAGTATAAAAGTATAAAAGTTAAGCATGATGGGATGATAATAAACACCCATTTCTTGATCTCCCTTAAGTTGTAAACTTGGTAAAATTTACAAGGAGTAAGCTTTAGTAAAGGCAAAAGAGGGTTACTTTAAGGGGAATGACAAGGAACAAGAATTTTGGACTCCCAAAGATGGTTGATATGTTTCACAATATCTTGTCTAGCTTGAAGATTTATAGAATACAAGTGAGATAGAATTGGTTAATTGGATTAGCATAGGAGGGTACTATCTTGCTAAACCTGGTCTATTAGTCTCTGCCCAAACTTTTTGAATATAAACTTTCTGTTTTTCTAAAAATGAAGAAGCAGTGTCTTTGCAGTTTTCCAGGAACTGATATTCTTCAGAGAAGTGAAAGTTGATGAAATGGTTAAAGGCTGAACAGTCAAGTCAATTGAGTCTCCAGTGAAGGTAACTTGAACTTTTAATTTGTGTAAGAGATCTCTTCTGAGGAAGAGGAGGGCATTCAGGCACTAGAAGAAAGGACTGAATCAAAAAAACATTGACCAAGTCTGTGATCCGGGTCTGTGTCTGAGGGTATCCTCAGGGTTTGTCTGTGGACCCTTGAATGATGATTGTATTTTATTTATTTGTAACAGTTTTGAGGGGTTCAATTAAGACTGATATAATGGCCCTGATATCTGTCAAACAGTGTGTATCCTTCCCTTCTACTTATGACATCACCACTGAATCCCAGGGATCAAGGAAAACGCAATGTTCCCATCATTCTTTGGCAGCAGCCAAGGTAGGGTTCTCCTTCATTTTCCAATTGAGACATTCATTCTTCCTATGTCCTTTCTCCTTGCAATATGCACATTGATACTATTCTAACCAGTGACTTACTCCAGTTTTTAAAGGAGGCTTTTTCCCTCTATTTTTGCATCATGGCTGATCAAAATCTTTTCACAAAACTGTGACAAACACTTTTTCCATTTTGTTCCATTGCACTCAAGCTGAGATTTCCCTTCCTAAAAATACCATCTGTCTCCACTAGCTCAGGTATTAACTTTCCTTCAAGTCCTTCTAATTTTTGTACTTTTCTCCTTATGGCTTGAACTGATTGAGGAACAATGGCAATATTTAAGGCCCTGTGATTCTTGGGTGCCTCTCAGCCAGTGGGTAAACAGAAGTGATAGGTCTGGTAGAGTCTGTCCTATGAGTACTAGAGACTCATCACAGTTCTGGATTGTCTTACTCCCTTTAAAGATTGGCATGGTTGCCCACAAATCCTGCAAGAGTCTGGCAATACCTGGCCAAAGACTGAGATCCCTCCAAGGTGTTAGAGTCCCAGTCACCATGGATGGAAGAAAGGTGTCCTCAATGTCAGTATTATTTTGTGAGAGCAATCCATCTGTACCCAGAAAGTGCATTTTTCAAGACACAGAATCATTCCTGAGTTGTGAGAAGGATCTCCAGTAGCTGATGATAATCCTCCCAGGTGGGCTGATAACGGTGAAGATAGAACTGAGGAGATATATTATGGCATTTCAATTGTATTTTAATAAGTACAGATTTCCTGAAGATCAGAAAGCAAAATAGCCCCACTGGTCAGCCTTATAGACCATTCAGTGATAATACACACATTTAATCCCAGTAGCCACAGCAATTGCCATAGTAACTGGATGGTACATTCCTTTAATTGCAGTGGTGCACACCTTTAATTCCATCCCCAGAGATGATTATAAAGTGAGAGGAAACAGCTCTCAGATTCAGGCTCACTCTGATTGCCATTTTGGACTAAGGTTGAGGTAAGAGCCAGAGGCAGACTGCTTTGCTTTATGAAATTTCAGGTTGAACCCTAATTTTTCTCTCTGATTTTTTACTAATTATGTTTTAGAGATATATTAGCCACTTGGAGTCCTCAGAACAAGAAGGATTCTACATTTTTCTAATTATGGAGATCAATGGTAGAGAAAGGAGCATAGACTAGAAGGGATCATCCATCTTCTAAAGCATCACCTGAAAGGGAGGTGACAACCTCCCAGAGGGGAACTAGGAAAGAAGAACCAGGGCTAGAAAGAGAGAGGGATAGGAGAAGTTTCAACTTCATATGAAGTACCAGCACCAGTGAATGGTGGGCTATCTAGGGAGACAGGGAAAGTCCTAGAGCATGAGTCCTTGAAAAGAGAGTAGAGTCCATCTCCTCCTTAGGACACTGAAGGATACTGGAGAGGCACTTAAGACCTGAAACTTGAAGCAAAAGTTGTGGATCTGGACAAGCAAGTTTGGAAAGAGCTGCAGGGAGTGGTTAGTTTGTGCTAAATGGACATCCAGTGAGACCTAGGTTTACAGTCTACTCCTGAAGAGGGAGGCTACACAAATTAGTAGACTGTCTGAAACCTGGGGGCTTTATATGGAAGCTTGGCTTCCTAAAATCAGAGAAATTATTTAATATGCAATCAAGATGGGAGAAGAGTTGGGAGATGAACTGGCTAATGACAAAAGTTATACTTCAGGCCACACCACAAACCAGACAAATATAGAAAAATAGAGATAACCTGAATTTAACCAAGTCCAAATTACCAAAAAATAATTGAAAAGACTCAGTTCACAGGTGATCTTACAAGCTGAGAACAGATGACACAGAAACAGCTCTTACCTTACAACCTGGTAGAGATCTAGATCTGTAGCAAGGAAGAAGGGCCTGGACTGAGGAACATCTCTCAAGTGGCTACACCTTGACAGTTCCTGCCCCAGGCAGGTCACAAAGTGACCAGTCATCCAAATGTTATGTGTTGGAAACCAGGAGCAAACACCAACTTTTGCATAATTAAAATTTTTATTTTATGGCAAGGCCAAACTTTTGGCATCCTCTGATGTAGGAAAGTGAAGTACCACTGACCAAAAGCAGGGGACCTTTTTATGCCAAGCAAGGAAGTGATTACAAAAACAAAATTTTGCAATTAGTAACTAATTATTTTTATGATCGTGGGAAAAGCACATGTTGTTGGCTTTATTGAAAACTAGTTCTTGGAACATATCATGAAACAGTGGAAACAATTTATGAGGTGTGCATAAGATTATAAAGGAATAGTAAGTCAATACCACAAGTAAACCTGTAGCTGGGGACATAATTAGAGAAGAAAATAATATTATAAGGAGCAATATAGAAGTAATACAAATTTTAGCATTATAATTTACTAAAAAAGGAAAAGTGGAGTCAGTTGTTCCTCAAAAGGAGGCTTGTCCATTCTTGTCTATCAGGAAGCATGGCAGCTTGCAGGCACAGAGTTCTGGAGAAGTAGCTCCGAGTTCTACAGTCAGTACCATAGACAGAAGGAAAAGACTAAGTCATTAGGCCATCCTTGACAATCTGAGACCTTACCACCCAATCCTACAACAAGGCCACACCACACCTAACAATGCCATGTTGTCAGATGATGCTTGTTAGTTTTCTGGCTGCCCAGACTTGAAATAACTACACATAAACTGTACTAATTAAATCACTGCTTGGCCTATTAAGATTATGCATATTTCTAGCTAGCTGTTATATCTTAGACTAACGCATTTCTATTATTTTATATTTTTCCACTAGGTTCATGGCTTACCAGCAGAGTTCCAACTGACAGCTCACATCTTTCTCCTCTGGCAAATACATGGCTTCTCACTGACTCTGCTTACTCGCTCTCTATATCTTTTCCAGCATGGCTATATTCTGTTAAGATATGGCCAAAAGCAACTTCTTTATTAACCGATGGCAATAAAACATATTTGCAGCATACAGAGAGAAATCCCACATCACCTCCTTTTTTATGTCTAAATAAAAAAAGAATGTTTTAACTTTAACATAGTTAGATTACATATAATAAAACAGGAATCAAGCAAGAATTACAATTACAATATTTTTATCTACTTTATCTTTTACAATAACTAAGGGAAACTATAACTATAACCCTTTTCTTCAACTCCATTAAAGATTCCAGAAGGATATAATATTACCTAAGTAAATAAGAAGTGCATTGTAAATAACTTTCAAAACTCTGGAATTGACAGAGACATCTTACTGCTTGGGCAGTCATCCAAAGTTCTTCTGTAATGTTGTGGGCACCTACCTATCTTCAGCCTACTGGCTCATAGTATCTGGCAAACTTTTCCAGGAAGCAGGAAATTTCAAAGACAGTTCCAATTATATTGGCAGTTTGTCAGTCACTTTCTTCTGTGTCCTGCAGAAAGTTTTGCAGGTTCTTTCATGAAGTAGGAGCCTTGAAGGACCATCTCACATTTAGGCAAGTTCAGCAGTCATCTTTCCATGGGTCCCACATATCTAGCTTACACAGCATAGCAACAAGCAGCCCAAAACAAGCAGTTTCTTTCCCAAATTGCCAACAAACTCCACAAGGAATCTCTTTGATGCCCATCATTCTCTTGAAATCGATTGGTGATGCCAGGAGCAGATATGCTCACTGTCATGAAAAGTCCTAAGTCCTTAAAACATTCAAATGCCATATACTATAGTGTTTGAAAGATCTGAAGAATATCTATCCATTTAAAATATATCTTTCTACATGTAGAATACATAACTAACGTGACTACAAGCTTGACTATAATATATGACTCTATATTAACCTATATTTCTTAATTATATATTACACATTTAAATGGGCTGCACAAACACAATACCTTAATCAAGAGCAGAAATGTACATATAAAAATTTGCCTTGAACTTGTATCAATAAAACAAGATCCATATCAATGAAAATTATTCATATCTATTTTATATCCCCCTTTAAATGTAAACAAACATTTATAAACAATTATTTAGGGAATTTTGGCATAGTTCTCTCCAAACTGCTTATTGCTTTTTGTTGGGTGAAGTAATTTTTAGGGGTGTTCAGGGGGTTTGTTACATCAAACCACGTTAGTCTGTAATGAATCCATAAGTTTTCATCCTCTGTAAAATCAAAAGTAGAACCTCTTTTCTAAAGCAACATATTCTTAGACCCAATTTTGAAGTCAAGTTACCATTAAAACAGAACTTGGTATTGCTTAGCAGCCCATACAATAAAATGTCTCTCTGTACTTAGCTCCTTCAAGGTCAAAAAATTCAAAGATAGCACAATAATATACATAATCCAGATTGTCTATGTATATTTCATCTTTACATGTCTTATTTCTCTTACTCTATTATTTTTCTACATGTTTAATATTTATTTTATTATCTTTATCCCTTTAACCTTTAACTGTCTGTACTGTTTTATATAATAACTGTCTATATTCTTTTTCTTTTCTCTCAACCCTACATATATTTATCCAACACTGTGAGCCAGTTAAAGGTCTTTTCCATCTGGATTTGTCTTTATTGTATATCTGTAATTATCTTTTCATCTGTAATTATCTTTTGACCAGAAGTGCTTTTTTTTAAATTCTAAGGAGGTGTGGCTAGTATTAAGGCTGCTTTGTCTTTTGGCTCTGTCTAGTCCAACATGGCTGAGTTCTCTTCATGGCCTCTACTACCCATTCACACTGTCCTACTTCCAGGTATACAGTCTGTGTGGTACTATTAAGCAGTTTGTAGCATGCTGCTCACAAACACTATTTAAATGCTCCATGACAGGACATCCTGAAAAAGTCAGAGCCATTTGTGCTGATGAACCAGGAAGCCACCATTTTTAAAGAAGTCATGTAATTTTTACTGGAAAGCTGAGTCAGGAATCCTTTTCTTAGAAGACTCATGTCTTTGCTTGCTTCTAACAAACAGAGCCCACATGAGAAAATGCTGCTACCAACAAGCTGTGCTTAACTCTGTTGTGTCTAGAATTCCTTTTTAAGCTTTCTCAGGTTTTATGTGGATTTAGCAGGTAAATGTTGGCACACCAATCTGTTGTTGGAGGCTGCTCATTTTTTTTCCAACTGCCCAGACTCAAAATAACCACACAGAAACTGTATTAATKAAATCACTGCTTGGCCTATTAGCTTATGCATATTTCCAGCTAGCTCTTATATCTTAAATTAATCCCATGTGGCTCATGGCCTACCAGCAAGGTTCCAGCTGGCAGCTCATATCTTTTTCCTCTGGTGGCTACATGGAAATTCATGACTCCACCTACTCTCTATATATGTCTTTTCCATCCTGGCTATATTCAGGTATGTAAGAATAAGTAATTCACACCTGTCATTGGCCATTAAAAAAACAAACAACACCAAGATTGATTAAGAAATAGTCCTGAGAAAAGAATATAATACTGCTATTTTCCTAATGGAAAACCATATTAAATTTTTCCTTATGTTCTTTATCTTATAACAATAGATTAGTAAGTGATTAGTGTGCTATGTCTCATTTGTGGCCTTAAGAGTAAAATCTTTATAGTGGTACAGTGGTGCATTCTTTTAAATCACAGTACTTTGAATGAAAAGGAGGCCAGGCCATTAAAGATTACCTCATGAGACCTTGTCTCAAAAATGAAAAGACTTCACATATTTCAGAGATTAGCTCTCCATCTTATATGGAGTTGGTGAAGATTTTTTCCATTTTGTAAGATGCTGTTTAGTCTTGTTGGCCATGTTCTTTGCCTTACAGAAGCTTTTCAGTTTCAGTAGGTCCCATTTATTTATTGTCGCTCTCAGTGTCTTTGCTATTTTATATTTAGGAAGTGGTTTCCTGTGCTACTGCATTCAATTATACTTCCCACTTTCTCTTCTACGAGGTTCAATGTAGCTGGATTTATGTTGAGGTCTTTGATCCATTTGGACTTGAGTTTTGTGCATGGAAATAGATATGAATCATTTTTATTATTCTAAATATTGATATCCAGTTATCCAGCACCATTTCCTGAATATGCTTTCATCTTTTCAAAAATGCAAGTAATCCAATAAAAAATGGGGTACATACCTAAAGAGAAAACTTTCAACAGATGAATCTTATATGGCAAAAGACACTTAAGGAAATGGTCAACTTCCTTAACCATAAGATAAATAGAAATTAAAACAACTCTTAGATTACATCTTACACCTGTCAGAATGGCTAAGATCAAAAACATTGATTATAGCTTATGCTGGAGAAGATGTGCAGTAAGGGGAACACTCCTGCAATGCTGGTGGGAGTGCAAAATGCTATAGCCACTTTGGAAATCAGTATGGTGATTTCTCAGATAGTTAAGAAACAAACTACATCCACATCCAACAATACCATACCTTTTGGGTATGTACTCAAGGGATGACCAATCATATCACAAAGACATGTGCTCAACTATGTTGATAGCAGCATTATTTGTAATAGCCAGAACCTGGAAACAATTCCCCTTGAAGGAAGCATGGATAAAGAAAATTTGATACATTTATTCAATGGAATACTACACAGCAGAACAAAATAATGACATCTTGAGATTTTCAGGCAAATGGATGGATATAGAAAACATCATATTGAGTGAGGAAATCCAGACCCATAAATACAAATATAATATGTACTCACTCATAAGTGACTTTTTAACATAAAGCAAAATAAAACCAGCCTTTCTAGTTTTACAGTTCACCCCCAGATATCCTAGACTACAAAGAGGACCCTAAGAGAGACGTACATGGATCTAATTTACATGGAAAGTATAAACAGACAAGATCTCCTGAGTAAATTGGGAGCATTGAGATCATGGGGGAGAGTAGAAAGAGAGAGGAAAAAGGGAGGGTAGCAGAAAAAATATATAGCTCAATAAGAACAATAAAAATATGAAATGTATTTCTCCTCTCTCTATCTTTTACACTATCACACCATTTTCCATACACAGCATCAAACTACCACACCTATTACACACACATAAATTATTTCCTTTCCTTCATGCTTTCCATGCATTATTAGCATTAATCCCTACCTCACTAGGGTACTTACATAGAAATTGAACTATGGATTGTCAGACCATACTTCTACAGGTTGATTAAAATAGATAAGAGGAGGACAAATATCTCAAATAAATTCAGATATACATTCTACATTTATGAACTTTTTAGACTAACTTATGATGAGGACAGTATGAGTAGCTTTTTGTTTGTTTGTTTGTTTTATTATATCCAGTGGCTCTACAATGCCATTACAAGTTTGGAGTTCATATAATAAACAGTAAACTCAATAAGAAGAGGATAGCCTGGTAATCCAGAGACCAAATAAAAGACAGAATCTTTGGCAAACAATTTTAACAAGTTGAGGTGCATCAGCAAGAGAGGGATACCCTGCTCAACAATTTGCAAGCAAAATGGGCATCACAAAACCTAATATACCTGTGTTGATTTAGCATGGATGAGCCACATTAAAGCACCTGATTAGTGAAGCCAGCTAAATTCATTAATGTCACCAGATATATTACTTCTAGGAGCATCTTGAATAATATTATTGACATTAAAAAACTATAGTGTTCCTGAAGTAATTCAATGCTATATAAATATTTTAATGTAGTCTGTTTCAGTGAAATTTCAGATAAAATAGACTGTCCGTGATTATTTCTAATCTTTTATAAGTGATATTGTGCTTTGGATGTTACATATATTCTTTTGTGATACAGTTCATATATATTTTTACACACTAATCAGCTCTTCAAATAAGTTGCATCTAGAAATCATAAACATTTAATATTTGTAGTACTTACTCATGTGAACTAAAAATTTTGTATCCATTCTTAAGACAATGATTTTGGAAATAGTTCATTTTTGTTCACTTTATGATTGTGTCACCTTCTTTCTTAAGTATGTGCTTTTAATATAAGATTCAAATGGCCTGTGTGTCTAATGATTTATAGGTCCTCTTGTTTGGTTTAAAGTGTCACCTGAATCCCTGACATTTATTTTGGAACGTTTGATGGAAAGTTCAATTTCAAGATCTCTCCCCTGGGAGTTGCCTCAGTCCAAACTCCACTTCCAAGAAAGCTTGCCAAACAGTGAATCCTCTCCAGGGAGGGTAACAAACACTCCCACAGGTTATTTAAACTGCCCCCGAGAAAACAAACATGTGGTCTTTCTGTTTTTTCTTCCCCTTCTCTGTGTTTTTCCAGAGGGCCACCCAGGAGTGCTGGCACCTATTAAACCTGGGCCTTTTAAAATATTTTTTGATTTGGTCTGATTTGTATTATTGTGTTGGCAGAGAAGCTTATTGGGCCAAAACATTTTTACATCTGGGGGTCCCACCAGAGAGCTGTTTTCTCTCACTTACTCAAGGCTATGTGTTAGAAAACACCCTTCTCACCAGTGCTCTCCACCAGGCTAAGATTGGCTTTGTCTGGGGGAGTTCCACTTTTTTCAAGTACCTACCTCTAGGTCCCAGGGCCTATTCATTGCTGGGCAGTCTGTTGACCTGCACCAGACCCCTTGATGTAGGAGTGTCTTCTATCTATCTGTTGGTTTCATTGGTTAATTAATAAAGAAAACTGCTTGGCCTGATAGGACAGAACATAGGTAGTCGGGGAAGACAGAACAGAATGCTGGGAGGAAGAAAGTAGAGTCAGGCAGACGCATGAACCTCTGGCCCAAGATCGACATGGGTTAGAATCTTCCCAGTAAGCCACGACCCCATGGTGATACATAAATTACTAGATATGGGTTAAGCAAGA
>LOJH01036534.1:0-15494 GCA_001685095.1 Ellobius talpinus | reverse complement strand
CTATAATTTATGGTGTTTCAGGGGTTCTTGGTAATTCCTTCCCAGGGATGGAATAGGATCGTCCTTCCTGCTTTGCATCCTAGCTGCCTTCATGCTTTTCTGGACCTGTCTCAGTTGCTGTCAGCTGCAGGACCCCATGAAACCATGTTTTTGCTGCTTGTAAAAGAGAACTCATGTTGACTATTTAATATCAGCTCCCCCTTCATTCTCTGTTGTCACACACACCCTCACATAAAAGCAAAACTAAAATGTGAAGGTCAAAAGCAGGGCACTGATTGCATGTGGTGAACGGGAACGTGACCCCATGAGATGACAGTGTCCGGCTTTCCTGGTTCTAGGAAGGGTTAAGCTAGTTTAGCCAAATTCCATTGAGCAATCCCATTGTAGCAGAGGATCATTAAAATCTAATTCTTCTCCATTTTGGGACTTTATTCTCATAAACAGGAAGTCTTTCAAAACCAATATTTGGCTCATTGTAATTTTGAATCTTTCTCGCCGACTCAGTAGAGTCCTTCATTTGAACTTTTGCTTACAAAAGAAGGTCACTCAAGGGCCCCGAGAGATTTCTTTCTGTCACTGTCCAGGTTTGTCCTCTTGATGCCAAGGTGGCCATCGTATGTCAATGGCATAGATTTGTGTGTGGCAGACTTTCATTTCTTCCTTCTCTCTCTGTTTTGTAGCTGATCCTCGGTGTAAGACTTTGGCTACAAATATAAGGACAAAATATAAATCAAAGAACACAGATGGTCCAATCCAAAGTAAAACAGCTAGACTCAGTACACTTCTAGAATATTCCGAGTGACCTGGGAGTGATAGGGAGATAAGCCTTACGCTATTTTTTGGTTTGTGTTTTTAAAATTTTTTAAAAGATGTGTTTGTTCTCTGTGTGTTTGTTTGCATGAGTTTAAGTGTACTGTGTAGTATGTACATTCATAGCTTGTACGTACGTACATTCATAGCCCGTGGAGGCTAGAAGACAGTGCCTGATCCCCTGGAACTGGGTTAGAGGCAGTTGTGGGACACTGTCTGGAAGAACAATGAGCACTCTTAACTGCTCAGCCATCTCTCCAGCCCCTTGGGGTTTTTGTTGATTGGTTGTTGTTTATTTTTGTTTTTAAAGACAAGAGTTTCACTGTGTAGCCCACTGTTGAGAAGACAAGCATGTGACACTATGTTTAGCTAAAATAAATATGTATTTTTAAGTCGAATTTCTTTGTCCTAATTTCTGACTTACTGTTTTCCTGTCAAGACTTCAGGGAGCCTGCCTAAGTACGAATGTGATGAATTGTGAAGCGCTTTCTTTACTGCTTGGTTTATAGTTAGATGGTCAGTCCATCACTAATTTCTTTCAAAAATTCATTTGCAATAGGTTAGGAAAAATTTTCTTTTGAAAAATTTGACCTTGGATTGAAGTTTGTTCCTGGTGGCACTAGCCTTTGACTTTAAGCAAGATTTCTCCACTGAGCAGGACATCAGCCCCGGTGATAGCAACGTGTCCGCAAGGAGCCTGAATCACTGTAGACCCTTTAGACACGCACAGCGCTTACAGGTGGTTGGGATTTTAGCCAAGACTTTCAGACTTTGTTTCTATGTTTGGGTCTCACCATCTGTGAACTCCGTTGATAATATGTAAATTAATACAATGCTCTGTAAGCCTAGGGTGAGAGAATTTTGGGGGTGCCTTGGAAAATCATAATACATAATATCAAAGAACTCCAGGGATTTTAACAGTATTTATAATTTTAGCCTCACACACATAGAGGTTTGTAATTATTTCATAAAGCTAGCTGGAAAAACCACACACGGGGCTTCCTTTGTGTGCTTGGCAACCTTTCAGAAAGCACAAGGACCACTGCTTCTCGGAGGTGTTTCACACAGATTGCCTGGGAGGGATGGAGTGCGTCCTCCTCCTAAGAGCTCCTGCCTGGGATTCCCCNCGTGGTGTTGGTGGGCGACCATGACAGTGTCCTGAAGAGGGACGGCATGAAGAGGGCGGTAAGACTGTTTAGAGGTTTTGGTGTTAGTTAGGGGGGCTGATAGGAACACAGAATTACCCGCAGAACCGGAAAACCACCTCCGACAGCTCAGGCTTTGGGTGAGATATATTTGGGAATTTTTTTTTTTTAATGAAAGATGGGTGAGGACTGGACTTGGGGTGGGGGCGTGTTCTGCTGATATTTTTGTGTCTGTTTTGTTTATATATATATATATATTTTTTTTTTCTGAGCTTTTAGGTTAGTTCTTCTTGGGTCATCCCCCGTCTGTGACTCAAACTCTACTTACAAGGTTAGGTTTTAGGCTGCTATGGGTCTGGGATGTCAGCATGGTCCAATCCTCTGTCCTTGGTACATGTCTTCTAGAATAGTGACTGCACTTCCTTTTGTCTTGTACTCACAGGGTTTGGCACTCCTGTGCTCAGTGAAAGTTCATTACATTATTAACTGGAATAGATAAGTATATTGCCAGAGTTGTAAGAATGGACAGTCCTTTAAAAGGGGCTTGATATATGGTGCCTGCTGTTCTGAACCTCTTGTACATACTAATGTAACACCCACGGGAATCTAAAAAGTGGGATCCTAAGCCTATTTTTTTTCCATTTTATGTGCAGAAACTGCCAGCAGTAGTTTAAATGACTTGCCCGCAGTGGTTCTGGTCATACACGGGATATTCCCTTCAACTGGAACTGATTTGAGGCCCCAACAATGGATTCTTCACTCCACATCACTGCCCTGTACCCCACATTGCTAGAGTTTTGGAATGTTAGAATATTTTTAGCAATATCTGGATGAGAACCTGCTCAGAAGTGAGACTATCGGGCTGTCCAGATTTTTTTCTTCTTTTCAAGATGATAACTTCTCAGATATTGCACTCAATTTATGTTAGGTGACAGTTGAGGTGGGGCAGGGAGTGGGGGATGCACTCTGAATGATTGGTGTTGCTCAAAGGGAGTTTGCTTGTTTGCTTGTCTCTGAGTGCCATTCAGGAGGGAGCTCTCTGTTGAGTTTGCCTTGTGTTTTGAATTCCACAAGACACCAGTTATTTAGGCTTCTCGAACAAGCATGGTAGATAGAGGTTTGCTGGAATTAAGACCCAAGGAAATAGGGGTGAGAATCTAAGATAAGGTTGACTTAGTTTTACCATTCTCTATGCTATTAACTGTTTTATGTCCACATTGTGTATGTTGGAGGGAGAAGTTTCAAAGAACAGGGTTCCATGGCAGAGCAATACCCACCCCCAGCATCCCCAGTAATGACCTCTGTATCCACTTCCAACACCCCCAGTGAGGACCTCTGTGTCCATCCCCAACAGCCCCAGTGAGTACCTCTATATCCACCCCCAGTACCCCTCTCCCCAGTGATGACAACTTAAGTATAATGTGTTATCCAAAACTGGGAAACAGATAATAAAAAAATTGACCCCATTGGAATCGTACCAGTTTTTGCAGATTTTTGCACCCTGCATTCGACATGGTCCAAAATCTAAGCGGTGATTTTTGGTGGGCAGGAGAAGCTCCGACTAAAGCCACAATAAACATTTTACAGACACAGATGGCTTTCTCATGGAACGGTTGGCCTGAGCGTTCTGACACGGCTACAGTTGAGTGGAATGTGAAGACCAGCAGCCGAGATGTGGAACTCAACCGAGCAGCCCGCTTATTTCATGTGTGGTCTTGGAAGACCTTGTGGATATTAGCTTCAGTCTTTGTTGCCTTTTCAGAAGGAAGATATTTCCTAGAGATAAAGGATAATTCAAGGTCACTGGGTCATCCCGACGTCCGGAGCTCCTGGGCAAAGATAAACAGATTTTTTTCTGAGAGGCAGGGATTTGACTTATCAGATAAGAGGTACGGGTGACAGGGGACACAAAGAGCATAATACAAATTTCGTGGTTACTTCGAGAGTGGATTTGTTTTAAAAATGACAGCCTTGCACGGGTTGGGCTAAATGTCGCTTGCCTGGCTTGCTGGTGATTAATTGCTCCTGCCTTGGAGAACCCGTCACACTTCAGCCTCTGCCTCTGCCTGCCCTGGATTTGAGCTGTCTGTGGGAGGGCCTGTCTTCTTGGCTTGACTAGGAGCTCTGGGAGGGCAGGGCTATCTAAATCATTTTTTTTAAAAAAAAACCAAAAACCAAAACTCTCCTCCTCCTGTCTCCCAGCATCAAGTAGAAAGCTTTGAGTAGAATAGACCTCTCTTCCAGACTCTTCTTACCCTATCTACTCTATGTTTTAACTGGGCCTTGGTTATATGATATGTATATCTGAAGCCAACAAGGCTTCAGTCATGGTGGATGATTGTCGTTTTGGCCTGCCCCAAGTCAGGGTGACCTTGTTCTATGGGTCCTGTAGAAGCAGTGTTGGAAATGGCCTATGAACTTAATGGATCTTCTTCTTTTAAAAAAAATGCCAGTAAAGGTTAGCTTGTTTTCCCACGTACTGCGGGGCTTTTTTGCTTTTATTTATTTATTTATTTATTTACTTATTTATTTATTTATTTATTTATTTATAAAGCATGATACCTTCTCTGCTAACTCCTAGGGTATTATCTAAGGCTTTTCTAATTCATAGGTGGCTGCCTTTGGACATCTAGGTTGCAAGGTTCTTGGCAGTGGTTTGTGAGTCTGACCTTCTCAGATTGCCATGCCACGTGTGGCCTTTTTTTGGAGGGACCTACAGACTTTTTTTTTCTGATATGGGGGACTCAGGGGCAGTAGTAGCATGTCCTCCATCCAGATCATTTGGTTATAATGCAAACCTAAGCAGCCCTCACAAATGAAAACCCAGAAAAGCAGTGTTATTGAGGAGACATGGAGACACACTGTGGATGGTGAAGAGCGTGAAGGCCTGGAGCAGGAAATCAGGAGGAGATGTTGTGCTGACCCCCACATGGTCTGTGCATTGCTGTTCTTGGTGGACTCTGCTGCTTCCTGCCCTGCCCTGCCCTGCTCTCTCCTTTGACTCTGCCTCAAGGATGCTCAAACTTATTACTCGCCAAATGGCTCTGACTTGGCTCTGTATGGTCTAGTCAGTTCCTCATGACCCTTCCTCTAGGTAAGGGGCTTGCTCTCCTAGTGTTCCTGGTCCAGATTTCTAAGTAAGAGTCTGGCTATTGCCGGGAGAAAGGAAGCATGTCTCCTCCAGGTGGTCTGAGACTGGCCTAGGCATGCACACACAGCAGAGGTGATTGATGGGAGTATTGATTGGCGTGGCTACCCTGTTCCAATAACAGAACAATGAACCGTTGTTTGGGTTTGACTCTAGCTTGCAGTGGAAAGGCCTAGCCCATTCCTTTTTGGCCTTGTCTTGCTTGGCTTCTGAGTCATCCTGTTTGAAGTCTCATTTCTAGCTAGTAGAATGAAGAAACAAGTGTTGAAGTGTTAGAATCTGTTTCTAGGGGATGCGAACTTGATCATTTCTGTTACTGACCAGGTATTGGATACACGACTCACCAATGGAGAGTCAGTATTAAATTTAGAAGATGCTTCCAACCAGGTGAGATGGCACACAGCTGAGGCTGCAAGATTGTGAGTTCTAGCCCATCCTGGCTCCAAAGCCTGCTCTTGGCTAGTCTGGAGGACAAGATGAGAACTGGCTTCAAGAGCAGAGGAGGAGGAGGAGGAGGAGGGAGGAGCAAATGAGGTGCTTTAACCCATACCTTGCCTTTTTATACGCAGTCATTTACTTTTGGAGAGCTTAGCAGTGACTTAAGAAAAATATATATTGCCAAGCAGAGACTGCTGTTTTGTGCTTAAGGATACCTGTTGTGTTGGAGGCCAGCCTGCTGTGTCTCCTGGTTAGCTCAGTTCATGGGATCTGTTTCTCACCTGAAGGTGGAGTGAAGGTGTCATCCACCTGCTGGTGTTAGGATTCAATGAGTTTTTACAGTCAAAGGTACTTTCCTAGGTCAGGGTCAGGGTCCAGGAGTCCTTAAAGATCTCGCTCTCTGGCCTTCTAATTGTATACCAAAAGGAGGAGTGCCCTTACCTTTCCTTTCGATTCTGTCTAAACATTTTCTTTTTGGTAGATAGGGCCATGCAGCAGACAGGTGGGTTTATTTGTCTTATAGAGAATGAGAGTTGGTGTGTAGGCATGTGTGTCCACCTGCTCTCATGAGCCACTGAGAATCAATAAAAATGTCAATGTCTCCTTGAAAGCTTTGGATTTTAAGGCAAACGTTAAGTTAACTTTGTTTGTGTTAAGGGAATAAATAAACCGGAGAGAGACATTTGTGAGCTGGTGTCCTGGCTTTGATGACAGGGAAAGCCAGTCCTGCTTGTGCTGGGGATCATTCACGTTGCTTTTATGAACTCGAAGTT
Organism: Ellobius talpinus; assembly: GCA_001685095.1. NCBI lineage: Eukaryota > Metazoa > Chordata > Mammalia > Rodentia > Cricetidae > Ellobius > Ellobius talpinus. The sequence continues at coordinate 9,180 of LOJH01036534.1, read as the reverse complement.
AAAAATCTTAATGGGTTTTAATGACCCTAAATGCCATATTGAATTTCAGCTTGGGCGGTTTCAGATAACACCTCTTCAAAATCGGTAAGTTTTACTCATGACTTGAACTATAATATATACCCAAGACACAAAAATCTTCCAATTTTAAAAAAAAAACAAGAGACCTTCAAATTTTATAACTTTTGCTGTGAGAAACAGAAACTTTGGGAGCAGGTTCTTGAGTTTTCTTAGCTGAAGGAAAATATTTTATCTCTCAGTGGACCCAAACGATTCATTCTGTCAGCCAAAAGGAGTGATTTCCTTTCTTTGCCCTGGGGTTTGAAGAAATAGTATATGCAAGTGTCCAATTTAGTTAACTAAGCTTTATTCTTTTAAAGACAATATTAATAGGTTGTTATATACTTCAAGTCCAAACCATTACAGTTTGAAATGGTACCAGGAATTTAACGATGCAGTGGTGGGGATTTCAAGAGGAAACCTTTCTTGCCTTGCAGACACATTTTCTGTATGTGTCTTTGAGAGTCCTGAATGCTCAAATGTTAAGAGAACATCTATAGCCATAGGAATTCATTGCTCTGGTATAGCCTAGTAACAAATTCTGTAAGGAAACAGTTCTATCGCAAGGAATTAACTTGCCTTTTAGTTCTGTCTAGAATGCCTTTGACTACATGAGAGGAGCGTGGGGGAGGGTGGAGGCTGAGCTTCACAGGTCTCTTCATCACCAGTCATACAGGCTTAGCGGTCAGTTGCGTGACCTCACACCGCGTCCAATTAGTCTCCCTAAGTGGCTAATGCACTTGTTATTTTAATTGATGTTAACTCTGCTCTCATACCGAGGGAACAAGCATCATTTCAGACCCATGAATGACGAGTTATGCTGTAAGGATGGTCAAGTCCTGCCTGTACTAAGAATTTGGGGCAAAACAGCATGTTTGTCATTGAATCAGTGTGTTTGGATGCTTAATATATGTGGAAGAAAAGAAAAGATGTAAGCTATTTCCCATGGCTGTCTTCAGTTTCATTTTTAGTAGATTAAAATTATGTGGTGGCTTGTTTGAAACACATATTTTCACTTGTCCCTTGATCACAAGAACTGTCACTGTTCTGTGGGAAAACAGACCCTGGTTCCCTCAGGCCCTCTTGCCCTTAGTCATTCATTCAGAGAGATGGCACAGAAAGTAAGATTGTCTTAAGATTTTCTACCTCATCCTGAAAACAGGTTCTCCCTTTATGAACTCAAGGGGCCGAATTCATGCGGTCCTCTCGGCCGTGTTTCAGCCCTGGTTCTGAAGAACAAAGGCATGATGGTCTTTGCCCTGAAGATTGACGTTTGCTTGCAGAGATTAGGCACTTCCTGTGACCCCTGGGTCCTAAGGCTGCTGGTGTGGAGGAGATGCCCAAGGCAGCCAGCGCAGGGAGGCCTGTGGTCCTTGTGATTTGTGCAGAGGCAGGCTGAGGCTTGCTTAGGCAGTTAGCAAGCCCCGTGCTCCCATTCATCCCACAGCACGGCACCAAACAGCCCCCACCTCCTTTGTTCTCCCTGAACGGTCAACGTGGAGACCTGTTGCTCCCATCCCCTGAGATCCTTTGCTTCTGTACCCCTTTCTTCTGCCCTCCCTGGATGCTGCAGAAAGCAGCGGGCACCCTCGCGTTGCTGGCTCCCAGACCGCCATGAAAGGACTTCTTTCTGGAGAGAGAGGTTCGCTCCACACAGAACTGCCTTTGACAGGGACGGCTCCCCCCAGCAGAGCAAAGCAAGGACATAACAGGTTGGCACTACGCCAGTGACGACGGCTGTAGGCTGGACCAAGGCTTTATCAAGTCTCTGTCCTGTCATCTCCTTTCTGGCAGGGTGTACTGGGCAAGTTAAACCGAAGTGTGTTGGTCAGTCTGACTGTACTACTTCAAACGAGACACCACATGGGGACCACGAGGGGCTGAGGTTTGCAGAAAATTAACAAAATGTCCCAAAGAACAGGAAGAACAATTCCAAATTGGCGCCAAGAATGCTTTTAATTTATACAGAACTGCAGTTGTACGAGTGGCAGAATGTCTTGCCAACATTTTCTTTGTCTAAACTTCAGGGGAAAGAGAATGGATGGTATAGTTTGTGGTTTATTTCAGAGAAAATGGGATTGATTCCCCGAACTCTATTTTCATTCTTGAAGAAAAAGAAAAGGTCCATAGAGCAAACCTAACAAAATGCAGTGTGCTCATGTTGAGTGGTGCACGTGAAGGGGTTTTATACTTTTCTGTTTTATTTTTCTCCAGAAGAAAGGAAGGAAGTAGAGAAGAAAGGGAGGGAAGGAGAAAGCAGTCGGAAGCATGGAAATTTACCAGTGCCTTAAAACCGTTTTTCCATTTGTGGGTGCAGGGCACATGTGTGTGGAGGTCACAGGAAAACTTGCAGGAGTCACTTTCCCCCTCCTAGCTGGTGGGCCCTGGGAATTGAACTCAGGCAGTCAGGCTTGGTGACAGACCTCTTGACTACTGAGTCACGTCACCAGCCCAGCATTGCTTTGTGACGTGAAAAGACCCGTGTGGGAAATTTGCACTTACCATTTTTGTGACTTTGGCCCAGCCAACTTCTTTGCCGTGGCCTGTTAAGAGATTTACAAACTCATTTGCCATTCCTCCCGTAGCGGTTTTATTTCTTCACAGCTGAGCAAGGTATCTGAGACATGAAAGACATCTCAAAAGTTGATCTCCCTTCCCGGACCATGCTGCATTACAGATGTCTAGCTGTTTTGAAGACAAACCCTCATTGCTACTGTGGTATCCTCAATTCAGGTTTTGCTAGAGAACCTTAGGCTGTTGTGTCAGGGGCACAATGCTTGGAATATTTCTAAGTTGATCACATTTTTTGAGGTCCAGCTCAGAGCTGGGCGTTGTTTTCAGGGAATCAGATTGACAAGTCGCCGCTACTCTTCTGCTGCTGAGATAAAATACCACGACCGGAAGCAACTTCATGAAGAAAGAGTTTACATCGGTTTATCATTCCCAGGACTAGCCCACAGTGATGGCCTGAGCAGGGAGTTGAGAGATTTCGTTTCTGGCACGCGCAGGTGGGAAGGAGAGAGGACTGGGAGAAGCGAGGCTTGAACCCATTCCCAGCCATGCACTTCCTCCAGCAAGGTTCCTTATCCCAGTGGTTCCATAACCTTCCCAAACAGTGCCACCAATCGGGCACCAAGTCTCCCAATATGTGAGCCTCTGGGGGACATTTCTCTCCTCACTCTCTCATCTTGCTGACTAGCATGGCGATGTTGCTGCAGAGATGGTGGATGCCGACAACCTTGAGGATAGCTGGGATTTCTGTTTCAGACCAAGCCAGGACCGCCTCCCTGAGAAAGTGTGATTTGGAGGTCCCCACAGAGGTGGGGGCAGGCTTCCTTCCCGTCACTTCACACTGGACTCTGCAGAAAGAACCTTCCAGGCAGGAGGCACTGCAATTGGGGGGGACAGGCAGCAAGGGCTCGGGTCACAGGCCCTGTTTATCTGCAGGAGAGAGGCTGGACCACGGCACAAGCTCCTCTGCTGCTCTTCTGAGATTGTTAGACGGGTTTTGTGGGGAAGATGGGAAATGATAGTGCATCTGTTACTTTGATTACAATTCCTTTCATATTATAATTAACTGCTAACTGTAATTATAGGACTTCCACTAATTTAGTTTAACACTCTAGGGACCTCTATTAGTCTATATCCCAATCAATTTCGCAGCCATTAAGGGGGAAAAGCCTTGTTCCTGTTGAATTTTAAATCCGGTGGGAGCCTGTCCCACTTGCTTGCTAGCTTGCCTGCTTTTCTCACAGGTCTGAGGTTGGTGTGTTGCGTCCATTCAGTTCATGCTTGGCATGCTGCTGCTTCATGTATCTTGCATGTTGATTCCCAATTATGGCAGAGTTTCATAGACAGTTGTTAATGAATTCCATGCATCTTGTGCCCTTCTTTAGTAATCTCCCCAATCAGTACAACAACAATTTTTACCTCACAGCCAAGGGAGCTGCTCTGTCCCCTCCCCAGAATAGATGTTGGAGTCCATATTATTCTCTTGTCTGTCACCTCCTGCCACCCTCATGGCCTCTGCTAATGCTCATTTATGTTTTCTCAGTTGGTTCCCGTTTTAAGTTCTCCTGTCGTAGGGAACAGGCTGGCCTCCTCTGTGCCTCTTTGGCATATCTGGTGATTTACTGCATTTAGGGTCATGTCGTGTCCCCCCCCCAACAAGGATGCCTTTGGTTCCCTTCCCCTTGCTGATTGGGTGAAAGCCACCAAGCTTGTATCATTACTGCCCCCCCCNTAGACATTGGCTGCCTGGAGGCAGACAGTGATCGTTTGTGGGACCCACTGTAACCTCACTAAAAGTGGCCTGGTTAGATGGCGAGTCATCTCTAGACAGGTGCCATGTTACTCATTTTGAATAATGGCTATAGCAGGTGATAGGCAGCTAAAATCAGAAGATGCCAAAAGCTCATGTATGAGGAAGGAGAAGGCTACATGAACGCCATGAGCCAGTGCCCTCTGATGTGTGAAAAGATTTTCACTCAGAGGAGGTTTTGGTCAATCCTATCCCCTCTGACCATGGCCCCAGCCTCACTGCCCCCTCTTCCTGTATCAGAGCGATACCATTGTTCACCCAGTGTTTCCACACAGAGGCTACAGTTCACACTGGGGTCCACTTGTGGTTTTGGGCCTTACTGTTCTACAAATGACCCCCAATTTATGGTGGTTTGACTTAGGTTTTTTGTTTGTTTGTTTGGTTGGTTTTGTTTTGTTTTTGTTCCTTTGTCTTTCTGAAGGTATGGAATTGGTTTACAGATGGATCTTTTCCCAGGCTGGCCATGCCACACTCCAGCCGCAGGTGAGGCTGAGCATCAGCAGAGCCTTGTGGGAAATTCTTGGTATTGTACTGAGGAGCTTACACGGGCTGCCTTGCTCTAGACTGCTATAGGCATCATGATCCGCTCCATTGTAAGCCAGGGGACACCTGTGATCTGTGGACTCAATTTCAATGCCCTGCAAGCCCCCTGAGCTCTACCTAGGTGTTCTTTGCCATTTGCCACTGTCACCCTCGGTCATTTGGCTTATTCTAGCTTATCACTAAGGTGATGACATACAGCCCCGAGCCTCCCTTTAGTAGTGTGCTTCGGGCTTTCCTCCATGTTCCCTGTGGCTTGGTCGTTTCTCTTTGGGTCTGAATAATATTATGTCACGGGATGTCCACAGCTCATTTGTCTTGTCTGAGTTGCTTGTGTGGCAGACATGCATTACCATACGCAACTTCTGAAGGACATCACAGTAGCTTCCGAGCTTTGAAAATTATGAATAAAGCTGCTATGAACATTCATCTGTATAATTTTGAATGAACATAGTATAAAGATTTTATTTAAATATTATATATATATTATGAGGGGTTTTTCTTCTGATTATGAGAAAAACGTATGTTTGAATGTGTAACATTTGGAAAATGTAATAAGAAGAATTCTTAAACAATCTGTACAAGCCTATTTATTAATTTTATGTAACAAAATACGTGAAATCAAAACTCTGCCGGAAATGTAGGACATATGGTTATTGTATATTATTACAGTTGGTGGTAAAGACAAGAAAGATTTAGGGCATTCCAAATGCTGGTTCTGTTTCTATTAAAACTGCCTAAGTGGCTTTTTATGATACTCAACATTCAAACAAACAGTGCCAGCTTGACAGAATAGCTAACAGAGGTCCCGGCAATCTTCTTTATAAAAAGTGCCATGCTATGCCAGCAGTGCTCTGCGGTGCCCGTGTGGGGAGCAGCTATGCCAGCAGTGGTCTGCGGTGCCAGTGGGGGGGCACAGCTATGCCAGCCGTGGTCTGCGGTGCCGGTGTGGGGGGGCACAGCTATGCCAGCAGTGCTCCGCGGTGCCGGTGGGGGGCACAGCTATGCCAGCCGTGGTCTGCGGTGCCGGTGGGGGGCACAGCTATGCCAGCAGTGCTCTGCGGTGCCAGTGGGGGGCACAGCTATGCCAGCCGTGGTCTGCGGTGCCAGTGGGGGGACTCTTTGGTGTGGTCTGTAATGCCAGTGGGGGGGACCTGGCCATTGATGTGGGATTGTGTGGATTTTATGATCTGTATAGTCTAGGGTCCACTTCTGGCATCCTCTGGGTAAGAGGCACAGGGCCCTGCTGGGTGTGCTGGCAGAAGTGTGGAGATGGCGTTAGTGTAATTATCCCTCTTATTGACTCACTGACCCTCATGCTTTCCGCCTTTCATCTTTCACCAGGTCCCCAAACCTAACGCAAGTGAAAATAGTGTTCTGTGAATTGTGTGTGTCTAGCAAACGGTAAAACAATCTAAATAGCCATTATTTCTTCCTGACGGAAGAAAGCAGGTCAGAGAAAAGGAATGTAGATGACGGATCTCGTAACCTAGATTACTGCTTCTGGATGCATGAGCACACTGGTAGGGCTGACCCTGGCCCTGCCATGACAGTCTTGTAGATGGATGATTAGATGTGGGCCACGGTGCCAGGGTGTGATCTGCAAAGGTGTCTGGTAGACAGATCTGCTTCTCCTCATTGGCTCCTCGCAGTGCGTGGCTGGTGCTACTACTCACGCAGAGTGAGTGCCCAGGCCAGGGGCTCATTCTCCCTGCGGCTAGATTTCTACCCATGCAGAAGAAGGAGTTGGGTCTTTTGCTATGAAGACTCTTCCAACTCTGGCCTGCTGTTGACCCTGGAAATTTTACCCAACTCTCATAGGAAGAAAGGAGAAACAGGAGCATTCACTTGTGCATGGACTAGATGGAGTTCAGCATCATGTAGTTAAAAAAGGGTTTTAATGAATGAATATCGGTGTATTTTGACATAGGTACTTTACAAAATTCTGGACTTGATTGCATAGTAAAATATACTAATATAAATGTACATATATGTGTAGTATGTAGGGGCTGGAGAGATGGCTCAGTGCTTAAGAGCACTGACTGCTCTTACAGAGGACCCAGGTTCAATTTCCAGAACCCACATGGCAGCTAACAACTGTCTGTAACTCCAAGATCTGACACCCTCACACATAGATACATGCAGGCAAAATACCAATGTACATAACATTGAAAAATTAAAAAATATATACCATATAAATATTCAAATATACTAATATACATATAATACAAATGTACATTTTCATTAGACTTTTTTCTCCAGTTTTTTACTTTTCAGGAACCATAATGAAGTTTTATCTAGACACTGTTAGTCTTTTGATCTAGAAACCACAGTTCCTTGAGGAGCTGGTATTGTGGTTCCTCCCTGAGACTCTTGTCGGACACATTTCTAATAAACCCACTGTCTGTGTCCGTGTAGACAGATGCTCTCGTGTTCTTAATTCTTGCGCTGAAGGGTTGCTCATAGGAAAAGTGCTTTCTCTATCTCTCTCTATAAGAATAGTCAAAACCAAGATCATATTTACACTGGAGGGGACAGGGAAGTTAACTGATGGATTGCTTGTTTTCAGTGACAGTGGGCATCCTTTCTTTGAAATGGTTGGGACCCGAAGTATTTCAAATTCCAGAGGTTTTGAACTTTGCAATATTTGCATAGACTTAACTCTTAGATCAGCTATTCTTAGCCTGTGGATTGTGACCCTTTAGGAGAGGATTGAGTGACCCCTTCACAGGGGTCGCATATCAGATATCCTGCAAACAGTAGCACATTTACGGTTATGGAGCAGGAGTGAGTGATTTTATGTTTGGTGGGATCAGCACAACACGAGGACCTGTATTAAAGGGTCATAGCATTAGGAAGGTTGAGAACCACTGTCTTAAAGGCTCTTTTTTTACTGTGATGTTCCAGGTTTCCAAGCATTTTTCATTTCAGATTTTAGGATTGGGGCACTCAACCTTGCATGGAAGTTCTAACACATAACTTCTGAGGTTAGACTGTTCATCAAATATTGGTAAAAACCATTGTCTCTGGAGACTGAACATAGAAAATTAAAGAATAGCATCCAAGGAAGGGATGGCCAGCCAGCCATTTGGCTTATATGTTTAAGCCAAGACAGGAGCAACACTATGCCTATCTGGCTCCCAAGGGCTCAATTCTGCCGCTGCCTTTAAAATTTTCTTTTTCAGAAAGCTAAGTGTATTTTAAAATCTGAAATGATATGTAAACAGGTAAATATAACAGATCCAATGGGGTGCCATTGGAAAAATCATATGAATTTAAATTTCTGTGTGAATGAATAAAGTTTTATTGGCATAGCCACACCCATTTATGCCTTGTTTATGATGGATTTTATGCTTTGGTAGCAGAGCTGAGACCGGACACAGACCGTATAGTTGGAAGAGCCTACAGTATTCACTATGTGACTTTTTACAGAAGGGTTTTCTTAAAAACACAAAACAACAGGCAAACTTGTTTTTAAGTGTACATTTGTTGACGCAGGCTGCTCGTTTGTTTCTCAGCCACCCAGACCTGAATAATAACACAGAAACTTTTAATTGCAACACTGCTTGGGCTATCAGCTTAGGCTTTTTATTAACTAACTCTTACATCATCAATTAACCCATTTCTATTATTTTATATTCTACCACAAGGCTTGTGGTTTACCAGTAAGGTTCCAGCTGGCAGCCAGTGTCTGTCTCCTTTGGCAGCTACCTCGTATCTGCTTGACTCTGTCTATTCTCTCTCCATCTCTGTTCGGGTTTTCCACCTGGCTTTACTCTGTTAAACCATTAAATGAAAGCAGCTTCTTTATTAACCAATGGCAATAAAACATATTAACAGCATATAGAGAGAGGGGAATCCCATATCACCTCCCCTTTTCTGTCTAATTAAAATGGAAGGTTTTAACTTTAACCTAGTAAAATTACATATAACAAAATAGGTATCAAGTAAGAATTACAGTTATAATATTTATATCTACTTTATCTTTTATCATAACTAAGGAAAACTTTAATTGTAGCTATCCTTCAACTCCATCAAAGACTTCAGAAGAATATAATATCACCTAAGTAAACAGGAAGTGTGTTGTAAGAACTTCCAAAACTATGGAATTGACAGAGACATCTTGATGCCTGGATAGTCACCCAAAGTTCCTCTGTAACATTGTGGGCATCCATCTTCAGTCTACACGCCCATAATATCTGGCAGACCTTTTCATGAAGCAGGAAATTTCAAAGACAGTTCCACCTATATTGGCAGTTTGT